>LQRL01085985.1:9855-22709 GCA_001703475.1 Hydroides elegans
AATTCATTGCAAGTGAATAGAAAATTCCTCAAGCGCATGTCTTTGCCATTAAACATAAAACGACGTTTTTTATCAGGAGTACCCGGCAATTTATTCTCTAAAATATCTATTCTGCTGGAAATCGTCCTTGATGGCATTTCACAGAACAGAACAAAACTAGCAATTAAACCATCGGTTTTAATAATACCAGATCAATTCTTGTATTGTAACTTTTTCTTCAAAATAAGGACATTTTATTGTAAAGTATGGACCTTCTCCGCATTCATTGCTTTACAATCTGCAATATACACACACATGATCAACAGCTCAGTCATGTCTATTCATAGCCCAGTGGTTATAACTGATGAGCTGCTGCATATCTAATGCCTTTTCGCAATACCGAGAGGTGACTCAGCCTTTATGGCACTTGTCAGCAATTTTAAACTGCTTGTTCACGAAGTGCTTTATGTGATTAGAGATACTTCATAAATAAAACAATTAAAACCATAACAGTGAAACAAATTATAGCAAGGTTTTTAACACTGGATAACTTAACATTTAAAATTGGCCACAAAAACGGTACGTATGTGTTTCTTTTTCATATTTCAAAATAAACTCCCAAGTTCCATTTGAAAGAAAAGCCGTAATCTGTTGTTAATAATGTCAGATCTATGCATATTAAAACGATCTTGGAACCGTTATGATTTAAACATAATAAAATATATAAAGTCTATCTCATATTATCAATTTTTCTACAACAAAAAAGTATTTTAAAAAAATGTTTGTTTTAGGATGAGCGGCGAATAAATGGAAATGGATGATTTTCAAGATATTAATGGAGGATACAACAGCCGCACTATTCCCTAAAACTATTCCTTCAAACTTCACTGTTCCGACATCAAACTGGATAATGAGAGAAAGAGGAAGAGAGAGAGGGAGGGGGAGAGGGGGAGTCAAAGAGGGAGATAAATAGGGGAGAAAGAACAAACTAATTTAAATTAAACATATGTTTAAAAGATTGTAAACTATTTTTCCTGGACATCAAGAAAGAGAGTAAGATTCAATAAAGAAAAAAAATTAAATGTTTATCTAATTGAGATTATTGTAAAAAAATATTGCGTTTATTCTCATTACTACCGACCATGTAGTCTTAAACGAATCTCAATTCATTGTTTTCAAAGTGATATACATATGTGTAAGTAAGCTAAAAATGAAGTTCGAGAATTCATTAATTCATTTTGTATAATATTGATAACTGTACTAAATTGATCTTGTATTCTGAAAAAACTACATGATTTATTATTATAGGTTAATTGATTGTCATTTTTAATTTTAATACCAGCTACACATTTTATTTGTTATTCAATATCTTCATTTTACAATTGAAAGAGTATAACCTTTTGATGACATATACGAGAACCGCATTTTATTTGTTATATAATATCTTCATTTGACAATTGAAAGAATATAAAATTTGGATGGCATATATGAGAGCCGCATCGTACAATTATGCAAATATATAAGGAGTTCATGTATACCATTTCACATACCGAAATATCAGGTCCTATACGAGTGCATACCTTTGCAAAACAAAAAAGGGGATAGAAACGCTTTTTCGATCACAAAAACAGTTTTTTGTTATTTTTAGATATGAAATTTTCCAAATACTGCGATGATTTGGGAGAAAGCACAATAATATACCGGAAATGTGTTTCTTGTATAAAAAAATCATCTTTGTTTTATATTTGAGAATTAGGCCCATAGCATGTAACTATTTGACATAAATAAACTCTATTTAGAGCAAATGAGGGTTAAAACGGCTAATGTTTCACCACTGAAAGCTGCAAATGAATTCGTTTCATACCAAAATAAGTCATATCAAACCCATTTCCAAAAATCGTTTGTTGGGTACCCCTGAACTATGTTGTGTAATATCGCGGCGTTCAAATACGCAGCTCGTCTATGATTGAATATATATGCACATTTTATTCGATTTCCACAGAAATAACACTTTATTTAAAGGGTAAACAATTATTTTCATTCCTGAGTCTATTCTGGTGATTCATCATTGTCATTTTCAGGAATAGGGTTGGCCAAATTCATTGAACGTTCGTGGTGGATCTTTGCGTGGTAATACTGCATACGGGCCCTCCGCCGAGCTTCTAGTTTCTCCCAGCGATGCTTGATCTCGCCTCGGCGTTTCTCTAAGGATTCCCTATAAAGAGTATTATTGATATGGTAATTGGTTTGCATTATTCATTTATATGATATACGCGACGAGCAGATTTTAAATATCATTGCTCGTCTCAGAAATTCTCCTATTTTTATATTTAAGCGACAATATTAAGTTTAGTACATCGTAAGGGTCGGTTCACACGGTAAGCGACAAGGCGCGGCAACATACTTGCATGTTCTTTATATGCTCCTGTCACCAGTCCCATAAAGAATATGTAAGTATATTGTCGCTGGCGACGACTTTTCGCTTCCAGTGTGAACAGGCCCTAATAGGTTTCGAGCATCATGCGCGTCTCATTATCTTTCTGATATCTCATATCCATATAAAGGTAACTTCTAAAAATATCTTCTCCCCCCTCCCCCGACCAGTTACATAAAAAACATAATATTCTGGTTTTGATGAAAACGTTTATGAGAAATCTATGTAGCAAAATCTAATACAAATCTGCTATGCATCTTATTTACTGCTCTCTATTTGCCAAATAATCATCGCCAAAATCGAAGATGTGATATCAAAACATGAAACCCAATAATCCCTTTAAGAAGTTCACTCTAAAACATATAACAATTATAATAAGAAACTAGATTATCTAATACTCGTAGAGTACAATTTATCTGCAATCTTTTCCTCTATATTTTTGTGGTATTTTCTATATGACAAAAGTAGGTTTTATTGATTCAGACAATCAATAATAGCCCAATAATAAACTAGTTTAATAATTCAGGCAACCAATGATACAATTGAAGACCGTGTCTAATTTAATGGGTAGAATTATATGAAGGAAATCCCACGACAACAAAATAATGTTTTTTGAACATTTAAATTTTGCGAAAAGGTGTTCAATTTTTTCCAAGCCAGCTGGGATGTTTCGCCTTTTCTATCCAGCTTAGTCTGAAAATGAACACATTTTGCGAAAAATTGAAATGTTAAATGGAAGCAAATTACCTATCATATCATGCAAATAACAGTTAATCAAATAATGCAAGCAAGTTTATCGGATTTCAAAATAATTACTGTCACTAATTATTGTTAAAAAAACAATAAAGGTGTTCCTCCTACCCATCCATTCTCCATATTCAGTGTATTAGCAATACACTCATATATATGTTCCGATGGGCAAATTCATGGTTATCAAAAATATTAAAATGCTGCTAAAATAACAATAACACCTATTGTCGAATTAATAATTTAATAAGAATCAATGGTTAATGATATTACAAATAATTTTGTGCTGAACATTCGTTTTCATAATTTATCCATGTTTTTGATTAGAATATATCTCGATTTGAAATGTGTAATATGTATCCATAGCGTGAATTGAATAATCTTAATGGCTTAATCATTTTAATCTTGTGTTATGATACGAAATAATATCCGAATATTAAGTCAATATGTGACGTCAGGCTGAATGACGATAGTGTTCTGTTGAACTAATGAAATAACTATATTGAGCAGAATGCAGATAAGTTTAGCTTCTGTCCAAAAAAGTAAGATCGAGAAGTTCAACAAAACAATATTTTCAGTCTGTTTGGCGATTCTAAATTTATCCGATATAATTCTTTGTAATCTAACTGTATATCTGACTAAGTTGTTTAAATTTTGTTTCTCTATTTTCGAAACTATTTCATACTTTGCTGACTAAAGTTAAGAATTATTGTTTCGCAAAGAAAATCATATGTAGAACTTAAACATTTTACAATATACGTATTATCACTTTCTCGAAGTTTAACTAAATGAAATATCATGAATGTTCTCGTAGGTTGAACAAGACTTACACCAGATGGATTTAACTGCTTTCCAGCATGAATCATAACAATAAAGTTAGATTATTTATTACACGTATTCGAAGTTTTTATCCAAATTTAAATTGGATCAAAGCATTCAATTAGAAAATAATCAATTTGATGTCGCCATTAGAGCAACAAAAGTAAAATAAACGACTATCGAATTCACATTAAAATATGATATATGTTTCCTTTTTATTGTTTTGGTACGAGCTTTTATTCTGAGAAAATCGAAAATGCATTGTAAAGTATATGGTTTATGATCCGTTGGAGGATGCTGGAAGCAATTAATATCCATATGTTGCAGAACTTTAAGAGGCGTTTCTAAGAAATTATATTGAATTTAATATCTGATTTCAATTCCTGTTATAGATTTATTACACAAAGAGCGCCATGATTCTTTTTGTTTAACCTGCGTCAGCATTATTTTTATCATATTGTCATAACTCATATGTTTTGTATTGTGCATAGTAAGCGAAATGTGACGGGGACTCCACCCCCTTTTCGTATATAAAGACCGAGCGCTATTACGTTTTTAACATATAAAAAAAGGTACTACAAAACAGAAGGTGTTGTTGGCCCTCAAAAGTAAAGCGATCGCAATACCTGCATTTTTTCGTAAACGAAAAGATTGCAGATAACAATACTTACTTCCATGTATTGGAATTATTTCCCTTTTCTTGTATCGATGCCTGTCGCTTAGCAACGTCTTTGGCGCGAATAATCTCTTCCTGTTGCGATGTTTTATCCATCAATTGTTCGGCCTCAAGATTAGCCAACATAATGTCCGTTTTCGAAGGCATTGTCGGTATGTCGAAACTCCTTATGAGTTCGTGAGTTAATTTAAGTAAGATACTGTTGGGATCCAGAAGATACTGATAGACGGTGTGTAGATCAGATGATTCGATAATGCATTTCTACCTGAAATTAAACAAATGTTAAAATATTCCATGAAATATGAGTTCAATGTTTTTATTAACTCGATTTTCATTCTACTCGTGTGTTACGTGCACATGATTTTTTATCTGGTATGTTTTCGTTTTGTTTCATATTGTGACATATAAATGTTGTACTTTCCATATAATAGATTAATTAACTTCGAAATTAAAAGATCACATCCAAACACATATCTTTAGTCAGCTTTTATACATAAATCATGGATAACTACTTCCCAAAATTATTTCAATACAATAAACTGGTATATATTATCATTTTTATGTTATTTTAATATCTTAACTTTTATCATAACTTAATCAAATAAACTTACATTTTTACATACATGGAGTTACTTTTATTTATATCCAATAATATATCCATGTTTAATATCTGTCAAACGTCTGACATTTGTGCTCTTTACATAGCAATGAAAGCTTTATGAGGCATCTGTCTTGATAAGTATGTTTTCATAACATTATAAGAAAAGCCTTTATAAACACCGCCTCGGATTTTGGGGGTAAACGGTCATGTTACACCACATAATATTGATTGTGAAAATTGTTATTTTCATTTGCTTGTAAATTTATTGCTGGATGTAAGGAAAATGTATTATTTATTGCAATGAATGGTTAATGGTTCTACTTGATTCTATCGCAAATAACTGCAAATAGTTGATTTTCAATTATTATAAGAATTATCAGTGAAAACTTAAGTATCAATACATTTTAATTGAATCAAAAGTTTTTAAACACGAACAATTTTTACAAGAATTTTCATTACCAGTTGAGTTTCCCAACACCTTTTTTCCCAACGCGTTAACGCTTATACATGTAATTTATATTTTATATTGTGAGTATCCTGCTACACAATGGAATAATCGAGAAAACAAAACGAATTGGGAACTGCTATTTCGGTGCTCTTTTATACTGGGCTCTACTCACTGAGTTATAGTAAGGATCGATAACTATTGGTTTGATATGTATTATTGGATTTACCGAGTATTGTTCAAATAATACACGGAAGCGTAGAGGGTGTTGTTGAGTATAGTAGATCCATAAAAATAACTTGTAAAACTGTTCCCCAAAGATGTTGTAACCACTTAAGCCTTACTTCAGACTTCAAAATGTTGTAATTACTTAAACCTTATTTCAGGCTACTCTAGGTTTCGACCGAAACAATTAACTACTAAAGCACCTAATACATGTATGTTTAAGGAGCTATACGTTTTTTAAAACGCTTCTAGCCCAGAAGTTTCTACTGAGCAATTTCCCGGTGTCAACTTATCAAATGAGCTTGCGGCGCACAATAATAATCAAGAAATCTGTTTTACATCATGAATTTGTTAGTTAAAAAAAAAAAAATTAAGCTTTCTATAAACGCTAAATAAAACAAAGCTTTATCACATATCAACGGTATTTTATTCAATCTAGGAATTATGTAAACCACATATCTCATATTCATTCTTCATGAAAACATCTTCGAACGAAGTATACATATGTATTTTTTATCAAAAATCAAAAACGCTTAAATTATTAATCTACTTTTTGTTTATTTCTGCATACGCTTGATGCAAAACTAAACTAGATATAATATTGGTCTCTAATATAGCGCGCTACGCATAATAGTCTATGTACAATTGATACTTAATTGTGATGCGATTCATACATATATTCATTCGTAGTAAAATTAAATCTAATGTCGAAGCAGAGTATAAATATAAATTGCAGTGTTATGTATCACTGAATATGCCGCTATTCTTGTGAATTAAATGTACGATATATGAAAAATATATGCAAAAAAAAAACAGGCTAAACCCTTTTTAGAACCGTAAATCATTTTGCTCATTAGTGTACTCATGATGTTACATCGAGACAAATTGCATACGAAAATACAAGTATATATTTTTTCATTCGTACAGTGTGTTTATGTCTTGCAAAATCAAAACAATCGAATAGTTCTTCAGATGAAACTGATAAATACAAATTCATTATGGAATGACTGTTATTATATAAATATAGCAAACGCGCGCACAATCTACAATACATTGGACAATTATTGTATGTCCTTATATAACGGTTGTTCTTAAAGTTGTCCAATGGAAATAAGGTAACTATCTCCCTTTTTTTCAAACATATTTCTTGGTGTTCACAATCTTACTTAAGGGGAAAAGGCAAGATCATTTGCTTTTTCATATTTCCTGAGATATCAACATGGAAAACCAAAAGACAACATAAAGTTGAAAAATAATTATTGTTTTCATCATCCATTATTTTCTAAGTCAAATGAAAATCCAAAGTATGGGGGTAGATAAATTAATAACCTTTGACCACTTACTCATGCAATTATCGTTAGTTAGCACCTTTATCGAGGGCAATATTATATAAAGCAGGCATGCACAGGAGGACGTAAACGTCCTTTGAAAATATGACAAAATAATGATTAGTATATATATATATTTTTTCTTGTATATCTCATCAACAAAAAAATGTCGCAGCCTTAAGGATGTCCGTATAAATAACGTGTCACAAAATCAATATTTCACATAGATAAAAGCAGTTCTTATTTGGACAGCCAACTTGATTTTCACCGAATCTTCAACGAAATAAGGCAAAATGGCAATGAATTTGAAAAAAATGTAACTTTGAAAAACTCTCTTTGTGAATCGGTGCGTTAGCCTATTGTCTTAACGTTTTATTAACGAATATTGAGGTGAAATTGTAAAATATGTGAAACATGTTCTTATGGACCATTACGAAAAATAAACAAATCTTTTACAATCAATACTCATATGTGGTCTTTAACAAACATGCATGTGGCAATCTAATACAGAACACTTACATAAAAAATATTGAACATTTGAATTATCATAAACAGAAATATAAACTCTTTTTCATGAAAAAACAAAGTAACACGTCGTAACAGCATTTTTCAAAGCGGCTAACAGCAGTCGGACAACATGGAGAAACAAATCCTAAGCCCAGCTCAGAAAAGGCCATAAATACCCTATACATATGACACAATAGAAAATAAACCCAATTCAATGAATCCGTACTCAAAAAGCCCCTATTTGAGTTTCGACAAAAGTCAGTACCTTGATTCAGTGGCAAAATGAATACAAAAGCTTTTTGAAAACAATCTGATTAAAAAATCAATTAAAAAAGCAATTGTTTACTTATTCAGCCAAAATAATAAAGTTCATTTCTAGCACGGAGTCATTGAAATGAGAATCTTGAACGATGAATCTATGATAAACTCTCAATCCTTTGTAACGAAACAAAATAGTATAGAAACAATAATTTCAACGTGTCTATTTTTACAATAAATCTTCCTTTTTCAAAGACATTTTTCACAAGGTACCACATTAATATACCGCATATAGAATAATATTTAAGACACTTTTGTTTTACTCTGAGATATATTGATATGGCGAAATAATACAATTTCAGTAGCAAACTAATATTCCCTATTTTAAGATTAACTTAGATTTCCGTTATTCCATAGTAGGCGTGTTAATTTGAAAGTTCTCAGAGCCAATTTTCAAAGTTAAAAGCCATAACGATGGATTTGTTTATATCATCATCACAAATTACAAACAATAATACTATTTCATATTTTCCTGTTTGTGGGTAACTTAAAAAGCAGAGCACATGAAAAGAGAGAGGGGTTGTGTATTCTTATTCAACATCAAATCGCCTTACTACTTTTGTGAAAACACTATGCCTAGACTTTATAATGATACATTAGGATACACGCAGGTTGAAGCAATAATTTACACGTGAATTCATGGAAAAGTGAAAAACGTATCTTTTGTGTTAACAATTATTTGTAAATCAATAATCCTTAAAAGACGCATTCACCCGATTATTCCGAAATAAAGCCGTTAGAAATTAACCAATGACAAAACCGTGTGATCATCTGTTAAAACTGACCAATGACATGCCTTTAACTACGAACTAATCACAGCGCGCGTTACATCTGTTCATCTAAAATCCATCAACAAATTGCCTCACTAATCAAATAAACAGAAGAATATCAACGCATATTACAGCCAAGTAAAAATCAAACAAAACATAAATAAATAGAAGGACCCAATAATTGTTAACGAACCATCGGCCGGTTGTTTAGCTTGATAAAAAAACATTGTCCCTAGTCAGACTTGCTATATAAAGTGTGAATACTTAACAATATCACAAATCACAATTCATTACTAGAACAATTACTTTACAACCTCAGTTCCATATTTCATTTCAATCCTGCATTGCAAGGTCGACCAAAATAGTTAGAAAATTAAATTAGTTTCCATATAGGAGCATGTGAACCGCAATTCAAACCCATCCCCTTTCCTTTTTGCCTATATGTGAAAAATGATTTTCATATGCGAAAAATATGGTGTGTGCATGCAAAATACTAAAATTCACAGCTCATTTGCATTATCTAATATCTTATTTGCATATGCAGCATGACCCCTTTCATTTTGCATACGCTCATTTGCATATACACATTTTCATGCATCTCATTACATATGCTCTTTTGAATATGAGCCTTTTCCCGCATCTCATTTGCATACACACCTTTGCATACGCACTATACCCGCTCATGTGTTTACGCATCTATTTCACACATGCAAATCCTTCCCTTCATATACATACGCGCTAATTTGCATATACCCCTCCTCATTTGCATATCGACCCCTCCTCATTTGCATAAGTCCCTCCTCATTTGCATCTCATTTACATACGCATAAGCATATCGTATTTATCCTTGGCGCTCATCTGCTGCTGTTTGACTTCATCGCGCTTCTTCCTTGACATGCGCATGCGCGCTTCTTTGGCCGAACCGGCGAACTCGATTCCGCCGATCGTGACCGGGCCGGTCGAGGTGGGGCTGGCCGGTGAAGGAGGGGCGACGGCGGCGGCTGCGACTGGGGGCTGTAGGGGTGGAAAGAAAGAGAAATGGAGGTCATTATATGATTATAAGATATAGAGGTACAGTAGAATTTAGTAAACTCTAAGTCGGAACTTAAGATTAACTTATTTTTGTTTATTAAAAACCATATTCGTGAATAGATATAAAAAAATAAAAATGAATAAAAATAATAATAAAACATACATTTATTAATTTAACTCAAGATCGTTTTAATGATTGAATAAACATCAGTGAATATATCATTTTATAAATATATTAAGAAATGTTATCATAAGTTGACATTGGAACGCTAGTAATTTTAGAACGTTTTAATATCGTTATTTGGTCACACGTTAAAATTTTGATTAATCATAAAAGCATAAATCAAATTTGTACACGAATTCAAGACTAATTCATACATAAAATATTGTATAACGATGAAATGCCTCAATGAAATTTGTTAAATAATGGGTTTCAAAATACAAAAATGTGTGTTATTATAAGAGCAGCAGCTTGTTAGATCAATACAAGATAAATGGAAACTATGAAGATGAGCTGCTTATTACAGTAAATTGAGTATTCTTATTCATCAGTTAGTTAGATTTATAAACAGGATAGTAAACGAGTTGACAATGACCCGGCTTAAGCGCTTAGCTAAGCCAACATTTTTTTTTTTTGTTTAACGAAAGTTGGGTTTTAAAGTAAGGTTAGATGTAAAACAATAATCAACTAAATAATGCATTTCGGTCCCGTTTTAATATAAATTGCATTTGAGCCATTGGTTATAAATAAATTAATGATGAAGTGCACATTAATTTCAAAACGCAAATTGATATTCATAATCTGCAAAAATAAGCTCGGCATCTGTTCGGATTACAATCAGGTTAACAGCAAATAAACATTAAATCATAGAAAAGGTTAATCTGCCTGTTGATAAAAATAAAACTGCTCAGATTAGTGTATATGTTACCGTCAATCTGTGAAAACCGCGTATGTCTACATACGCTAAATTTTTTAGGCAATGTCGACATACGCTGGTTCAATCAGCGTATGTCGACACAATCTGAAAATGTTCAGGCAATGTTGACATACGCTGAAAAAAGGCTCCAAAAATTACACAGATTGACTAAAATGGTTCTCGGAGATTATTTAAACAATAAGCAGGGAACAATGCCCTAATTGTGTTTAAGAATATAGTAGTTATCGATTATGTTTCAGTGTGTTATTTTATGAGTTGAGCTCAAATTATGGATTAATGATATTTGTGTTATAATCAAAGCCGAATAATAGGATTATGGATGTGAAAGGTTAACTTAATTCAAGTTTATTTGTTAAAGGACAAAACATAATACAAATAGATTTTTTTTACAAATCATACTCGCAATATGTATAACAAATGTTTTAAATCGGAATATAATATCGACTCAAAACAATGATTATTAAAATTTGGAATAAAAATCAGACTTGTTATTCACTTATGTTATTGAAGATTCGAACATCAAATAATCTAAAACATAAAAAATAATATTCAAAATTAAAATTTCATATATTTAAAGTCGAATGTTAAAAAAGAATCGTATGCCTTCAAGTTAGTAAAAAAGGTAAATAAAAATCATTTGAAGCGCTCATTAGTCGTCATAATAATCCATTATATGAATGATTGAACCTAAATAATAATATGATTATCAACCCTAATCCTATTACTTAGCGTTTATTATACCACAAATATCATTAATCCATAATTTTAGCTCAACTAATAAAATAACACACTGAAACATAATCCATAACCATCATATTCCTTAATACAATGAGCGCTTTGCTCATTGTTTATTGGTCAGATTATCATCGAGAACCATTTTAGTCAATCTGTGTAATTTTCGGAGCTTTTTTTTCAGCGTATGTCAACATTGCCTGAAAAAGTTCAGATTATGTCGACATACGCTGGTTCAATCAGCGTATGTCGACATTGCCTAAAAAAATCAGCGTATGTAGACATACGCGGTTTTCACAGATTGACGATAACATATATACATAAATTTTAGTGATTTTGTTATGTAGTCTACGTTAGTAAAATCATTGTATAAGCTAGAAGCTATTAGAATCATGACAAATGAAAAACACATTATGTTAACATTACATAAAGGGTTAGACAACACTTTTAAACCAAAACAAATGAGGACTGTGCCGTCAAACAAAAATCATAATTTCATTTAATTCCCCATTTTTGTGAAATTGTCTAACCTCTTTTGTTTATATCTAGTTGCAACGGATAAACTAACACTAACTTGCTAAAATAAACGGTGTAAAACGTACATAAGCTCAACAATTTGCCAAAAAAATGTGGTAAAAGTGCAAAAAGTGCAAAATCAAAACATGAACATAAACAGAAAACAAATCAAAATCAACGCAAATGTCACACAAAGCGAAGCTTTTTACACGACTAAATCGCAAGTATGTACACGCCATCATCACGCTTTTTCCGGCAGCCTATAATCCGATCCGATTTTTCAAAAAGCTGCGCCATTATTTCGGATTATATATATACATAATCATATAATTATATATGTATATTTTTGGATTCGAACACGCTACCTCTTCCTTCTTTTCCACCTTCACAACCGGCGGCGGTGTCGCCGTTTCCAGGGCGACCGCGTTTTCGTATTTGGGCGGTTCGGGCGTCGGTTCGCGTGGCGGCGGCGATGGCGAACGCGAACGTGAACGCGAACGACGATCGGGAGACGGCGAACGCGAACGCTGCGCCTCCGGAACTACTTCCGGTTCGGGTTCGGGCGTTTCCGCTCTGGCCGGTTCGTCGGGTTTTTCTTCTTCCCCTTTTTCCGATTCGACGTCGCTGTCGACGTTCTTCGGTGGCACTTCCGGGACGTTGGCAATGACGTCATAATCTTCGGCGACGTCGTCCATGTTGTTGTTTTCCTCTTTTTGTTCTTCCTATTTTTTTTTATTTATTTTTTTTTTTTGTATTTTTTTTTTTTTGGAGAGTGGCGAGTTGCAGG
>LQRL01085987.1:5067-16820 GCA_001703475.1 Hydroides elegans
TTTGAGGGTGTGTCATTGCTTTACGGCATTTTCAATGATTAATTGAAAGCGGAGGCTCGATTCGATTTTCGGGGAAAAAAATAGTTTCAATATTCATATTAGTGTGTGATAATGGACATTCAGTGCAGTATTTACCTGTGTGTCAACGTTTAACAGAAGATTTGCGTTTTGTACGACAGCATTCTGGTCAATGCCATAGTCTCTAGCCAGTGTCTTCAACAACTTAGCTTTATCCTCAGGGATGAGTGTATGGTAATACTGACATAGGTTTTTGGCCTTTTTCTGCAAAAAAATAATAAACAGCTATACTGTAATACATCAAATATACAGTGACACAAATTCAAACTATATTACCTATGGATGATGTTTTTCTTTGTTGAAAAATAGCGAACTTTATGCAGAATTATATGATAATTCATACATTTTAAATCGAGTTCTAGTCCATGGAGTAAAACGTCACAATTTCCATATTCATTTATTTACATATTTTTTTTATGTTTAAGTTGTGTATTTAGCAAGTCGTAAGCACTGTCCGAAAAATGGTATTTAAAATTCGGGAAATGTATCAAACCAATAGTTAAATCAGTGTGCGAAATAAGCGGTGGCCCGGTGGCCAATGGCTCCCTAAAAACCCCATCGGGCCACCGGGTTTTAAAATCCGGTGGCCCAAATGGACACCGCCAATCTTTTAGCACCATTCATATATGATTAATTAATATTCAATATATCAGAATAGAATATAAAGCCATTATTGGTGAAGTAAGTGACTTGGTGTTCAGGTATGATAAAAAATGCTTTACGACAAAATGACCGGAAGAAAACTCTAGCTTTGATAAGCATTCTTATTGTTTAACTCGGAAAACAATTGATACGTAAAATTGAGAATGTTTGATAAATATATCTTCCTTAATTTGGATTTTGTTTTGGTTTTGGAAGAAATATTTTTTGCACATGTCATTGGCTGCATTAAATATGGGTGCACCTTAGCGGTCAAGTATACCAACGTTCATTTTACTGCGCGAGTGTTGTTTCATATAACACTCGCGCTAGTGCTAATTTTATCGGCGCTCGAACAGGATAGTAAACAAAAATTAAACCTTCATATGCGAATGTCGTTTCGGCAATACGAGTGTTGTTTCGAGAGTATGAGTGTCGTTTCATAAACCCAAATGTGTGGTTTGAGATGACGATTTAGGATAAAAGTGTACCCCTGATTACATCTTTATAATTTATGAAAAACGATTTGGGCAACCGGGCTCTCGGTCAGGCCACCGGCTCTGGGAAACCCGGTGGCCCGATGGCAACCGGCTTCCATATCCTTAATTCGCACACTGGTTAAATTATGATTGTTTTTCTCTAAAGAATAATACCAACCTCTGCAATGATAGTGCTCGCATCCGGTGTAGCCAGCACATCATCAAGACGCTGCTGAAGACTGTGTATGAAGGCCGAAGACATTTGCACAGGCATTCTACATGCTTTGAACGCAGTTGACGATAACCATGCTATCTACATAAACAAGAACAATACATCTTTTATTGTAAGAAAATTTCATGACACAAGTTTATTATGCTACAACTGTGCATTGCACTTTGAATCGCACATACTTCAGTACCAATCACATATCGTTGGCCAATGAATTATTAATGTGCCAGAAAGAATTTTCAAAGTTTTAATCGTTCGACTCGTAAATCAAAATTAAAGGTCTTGAAAAAAAAAGAAAACAATTTGATGCGCTTTTTCAAGGAGAGATGACTGAATGGGTTGTCTAAATGTCTATCATAAATTCAAATCTGTATATGGAACTTGTTTGGTACCGATAAATGGTTATTTGATATAAAAAGAAAACACATTTCCAATGGTGAGCAACGAATCTCAAGCAAACGACGGTTAAGTCAACACGATGAATCCGATCTTAAGACTAGTTTCCATCCCATAGTTTGCAAACCATCATGACCACCTTCTATATTTAATAGACTAGTTAAAACATTTTTTGTGGTTAGCCCATTGAATTCGTTTTTGATTTTGTAGAACTTTTTTTCTGTTTAACAACTGGTTTTCTCTGTAAAAATACAAGCCAAGCGTTAGCTTTAGATCCGATTTACGCAACCGGTTGGAGTGTCTTAATCGAATACTTCCGAGAAGGGCTATGCCGTGCTACACCCGCTATGTATACACCGCGCCGATTTTAGTGACCAACTCTGCAAGTCGTTGATACCAAACTGCACCTTGCACCGAAGTGCAAAAATACTCAACTACTGAGGGATGCACTTCACGGCGAATATAAGATACATGGCGAGTTGCAAAAATGACATACACGTATAATATTCCATTTATCTCATACGTGGAACTTACATTGTTAACGCAATAACCTCGTATCCATTTTAACGAATCCGAATCTAAATGTTCACTAGCACATCTATCCTACATTCGTCTGAGTACAATCTAAATGATATTTAATTGTTCGTGGAAATACGATACGATTCAAGACTGGTTTCAATTTCGTTTCATATATCCTCAAGTTTAAATGAGCAAAGTTATCAGCTGATTATAGTATTGTTTTTTTTTTTTTTTTATTGAGAGATTAGATAGTTCAGGAATATTCAGTGATTTAAGCTCAGTTTACCATAGCTTTGATTCACAGTACGAGTACTTGGAGGAACAACGAGAAAAATAGGCTTTGCTTGTGTTTTATTTCAGATTTCCCCGAACCCCATGTAAATCGTTTCCCAGAAATCTATTTTTAACTTGGAAAATACCAAACAGATTTCCCCTACGTCATATGAGCTACCAAACAGTTTTGGAACTGGTTTTCGATTGATATAATTTAAACGCTCATTCGAATGGCTATAGATTCTGGGCCGTTTATATACGGAAACAGATACAACACGTTTTCATGAACATAATCAAATATATAATTTCTCCAATTCATTTCCAATGTATCAATTCATTTTGAAGAAAAGAAAATTATGGAGACAGAAGTAACGAGCGATTCATTCTGTGAAAATATTCATTAAGCTAGAAAATCTTCATTGCTGGCTTTAATCAGTATAAATATGAAAGTTTTGCATTCATTAATTTCGATAAATTTGGATATGAGCCGAAATTCTGAACACTTAAAATATTTTTTGTTAACAAAAAAGCTGAACACTAATACAGAGAAACCTTAGAACCGGACACCTCGATAGACCGGACACCTCGCTAAACCGGACAGTTTTTTTCAGCTCATTTTATTTTCACTACTTTATGCCATTAAAAAAACTTCTAAATCTGGACACCTCGCTTTTTCGGACATCGGACACCAACATTGTAACCAATAATGAAATAATGAAGTATTTCACCTGCTTAAACCGGACAATATATTTTTTTTGCGAAAATCAGGCGCAATCATGAATATAGGGTTTTATTGTTATAAAAGCTCGTCGTAAGCACATCATTCAATTTTCATAAGTTTTAACATAAACAGCGAATTGATTTAACATAAACTTTGTGTTGAATTCTGATTGCGCTTTGTTTAAGCAGCACAGGATCGAGGAAGGGGATCGAAAATCCTGGATTGCTTTATTCTATGGGTCTCAAATAGATAATGGTATATACAGGGTATCGTTATCCAGTATCCCTTTTAAACTGCATCAAAAGCATATTTCATAATATTGAATAGGCAGTTATTGTCACGAAATCACACTCGGTAAAATATGTAGCTTCAACGCATTCATAGGGTCTTCTGTCGAAGGGTATCAGGTTTGACAAAGGTTCAACTATCCTTGCGCATGAGTCGTATAATGTCGGCTAAAATCAATGATTGGGGATTAACGTTGCATGCACGGCAGTTTAGCGAGTACATTTTAGTTTTGTTTACCTAGTCTTGTATATGAACACACAGGTGATTAGTGAATTGCAATTGACCACAGTCCCGTAATATAAGTATGAATGATTTGGGATTATTCATATAGCAATATTAAATATACTTTATTTTTCATTCTGCAATTGCAATCAAAAGTCATACTTGAAACATCACATGGTAATAATCCGCTTTGCATTTAACCTTTATGTCTAATGTAAGCGTGACTACATTGTTTACCTTTGTTGAACTTTGCCTAAATTGAGTATGCATTCGAAGGAGATTTTATAGTAAACGGTGCAGTTTAAACATAGTTTTAATATAACATATATTTTTGACCTACCAGTAAGTTTAGTACCGTTGGAAACATAACAAGATGAAGTTGATATAAATCTTAATACAATCCTATCGTGGGAACATTGCTTCAAGTACGATAGAAAAAAAATAGTGCATGTATTTGCCATTAAACCCAATGTCAAAAATCATCAAATATATGAAAATTAAAGGTTTTTTTGTAAACAAAACGTTTTGATCTACCGGTAAACCTTCTACCATAGAAAACATAATAAGAGGAAGTTTAACTTGATATCATTTCAAATAAAATCCTATTGTGGGAACACAATTTTAAAATTATATAAACAAATAGTATTTTCCATTCAACCCTATATAAAATATCAATTAATGTATGAAAGTTTAGGAGACTGTTTCGTTAACAATATGTTTTGACCTACCAGTAAACTAAGTACTGTTGTAAACATAACGATATAAAGTTTAATTTGATATTATTTTGAATATAATTCTATAGTTGGAACAATGCTTAAAACACTATTAGAAAATTAGAATTTTGTCATTCGATCAAATGTTGAATATCAACTATTGTATGGAAGTTTAGAAAGATTTTTCGTTATGAAAATGGCTTGACCTACCAGTAAACTCGGAATCGTTAGAAACATAATAATATGAAGATTTATTTAATATAACTTTTCAAAAAATCCTATCGTGGGAACGTTAATTGAAACTCATTTAAAAAAAACTGAATTTCGCCATTTAACCCCATGTTTAAGATTTCCAAATCCGTCATATAAGAAGATTTAGACGATGCTCCTTATCCCTGTGTGCAATAATGCGAGAAAAGGGGGGTTGAGCAAACAAAGCTAAAATGTACCAAATAGGGCGATTTAAACTGCCGTGCATGATCACTTGTGTTGCCTCTTAATCATTTCATGATTTTTATGTGTATAATATAACCTCAAAGTAGATAGGGGTATTAAGAGAAATAACATCATAACCTTTTATTTCCTATATGAACCACATTTGATAATGTTATGAAACCACACCAACTTCAAAGTTTGAATCAACTCTTTGAGTGTTTATCGAGCTTGAAATATGTTGCATTATCTTAACTCTGGTGTATTTGGAGTTCAAAATTTGTACATACAGTGAGTTTCAGACATTCAGATAAAAATTATGAAGAACAGTTTTTATTTTATGCACAAGTATACGCATATCATTTTAAATTCACGATTTATGTTAACAGTCAGACTAAGGGTTGCATTGGTAAAGGAGCATACAATGTGACCAAATTATTGATTATATTACCAATATCAATACGCACAGAACTATGAATAATCTAGAATAAGATAGAGGGGACAAGGCCAATAAATGAACATAAAACTGTTGAACCTGGCTAGACCAGACACTTCGCTTAACCAGACAGTTTTGCTCAGTCCCATGTGTATCCGTATTAAACAGGTTTCACTGTATATTGAACTCATAACTTGAGAAACATTTTTTAATAATCAAATATTGTAACTCAAATGGGTCATCTGTTCTAATATATTGGACATGTTTACCACTCTGAACACAACAAATAAGTATAAATTATTTAAAAAAATGGCAATAGCAGGGATAATTCTAGCGTGCACCATGTGCGCCATGGCGTACACTTTTCATATACGGCGCACAGAAATTTGATTTGTGCGCCGCAATGGCGCACGGTTTTCTAGAATGGCGCACGGAAATTTGACATGGGTCATCTGTTCTAATATATTGGACATGTTTACCACTCTGAACACTACAAATAAGTATAAATCATTTTAAAAAAAGGCAATAGCAGGGATAATTCTAGCGTGCACCATGTGCGCCATGGCGTACACTTTTCATATACGGCGCACAGAAATTTGATTTGTGCGCCACAATGGCGCACGGTTTTCTAGAATGGCGCCCGGAAATTTGACATGTGCGTCACTTTTTCTAGGACTTGTATTTTGTTATATGAAAATTTGCATTGAATTGAAAGCAGTTTGAATTGCTATGTAATGAATCTTTATAACTTGTTTACTTTCTGAAGTTAAACTTGGCATGTGATGCAGAGCTTGACCATCATTCTCCGCTTTGGATCATTCATATACAAAAACCGAAGTAGCAAAGGTGAATTGAAGATACTAATCCAAGATAATACATTTCGGGTAGGGCTGTGTCAGGTCGGGTATTCAGCTACTGTAACATCTGAAGTCAATGCCCAGGTTCTCAGAACATGATTTTCTTATGTTCTCATTTTCATTTACAATGCACGTTATGGTGTAATTTAATAATCCAGTAAAAAAAAATTCGACTGTGCGCCATTCGCGCACGAAACCAAAATCCTAGAATCATCCCAGCAATAGTATACTACTAGGCGCTTGTAAACACTTAAATCACAATGACTTGAATAAATTAAAACAACTTTTAAAAAATATATGAAAAAAATACATACAGAAAAGTACATGCTTTATTCTGAAGTTGTTCGAATGGACATCGAATGAATAGAGTACGGGACATTGATAACTGTCGTACCCGCAGTTGTGAACAGAAATACATAATAATGGGTACATGAAAGTAGTGAATAACATTGGAGGACCAGAAAAGAGATTTGTCAAAAGAAAAAAAAACTTATTTAAAGCATCACACATATTGACGGTCAATGCAATTATTGTTTTCTATTTGCAAATTCGATTAAACAATTAGTGACAACATTTGTAAAAAAACCACTGCCTTGTTAGTTTCTGGAATAAAATTACTCACGCACTGGACCTCCTGTCTATTTAATACAAACCAATAGTGTCCTTAACAATGAGTGAAAACCTATGGTATTTGACTTTTCTTATTTTAACAATCAAGATAGATACATCAGACCAACAAAGTCTCAACATCGTCCACGCCATCTTGATCTTTACAAAAAATAGCCAGTTTTGTCACTTTGCTAAACAAAAACAACAGACTCAATACTATTGAATGGTCAATCAACATGAAATTCGATGTTGGGACAATGGACATGTTTCTCAACATCAGAATAGGAAACGCCTATATAACCTTATACCTAAACCTTATGCTCATATCAAGTGCACGATGTCAAAGTGAACCTAGGTCTAAGAGCTATTAAGTATCTTTGAAATGAATGTGAAAAGGTTGTTACATAAAAACAAAAAGGCGTAGCTAGTGACGCCCACAGTGAATGATTACATGGCAGGTGTATCCAAATGTCCATCCCGGCCTATGCGGATCTAAATCAAATATCTTTGCATTGTTACACATGCGGCATGAGAAACTTCCTTTCGAGCTTTTTTTCAATCCAATCGTCTTAGCTCTACAACTACATCCTAGCTGGATACATTACAATGTACAAGTAATGGAAACCTATAAGCACCACCGAAGTATGTCCAAACACGAACCAGTTAAAATGTGCATGATGAATAGCATTTGTATTTACACATTTATCAATGACGTATTTCACATTCAATGTCTTAGGACAAATGTAATAATATTTCATAAGCAAAATATATTGTATTTGAATTAGTAAGTGTGCATATAAGCTAAAAATATAAGATATATGTGTATTTTGATTAAGTTCCGTTCCTAAATAAATAAGGGTTATCCTTTGAATGGTTACATAACGTACTAAAATGAGTGATAATACGATAATTAGTAAAGTGCTCAAATCTCTACTATTCGTTGTTTTGACTTTACTAAAATGGGAACCAGCAAGCCGACATAAGCTTGTACAGCATTATTTTATTTTTCCATTTAAATTTTTAACATTTTTCTTATACGTGCAAAGCAATGCCATTAACAATTAACCGATGTCGTAAGGCATCTTTTAACCATTCTTATTAACAGAGAAAATTGATATTACATTTGATCTTTTACATAAGGAAAATACCTAAAGGTCCTTGCAAATGGCCGCCGAGGACGAATCTGGTTACCAATTTTTAACTAGGTCGAAACAAAGAATATAAAAACCAGATAGTACATTTTCTGTTACAATAAGAACTGGTTACTTCATGAGCATGGTTTTAGATTATACTATTTCTAGCATATCACGCTTAAATGTTTATATCACTTGTAAAATCTTCAAATAAATGTCAATACATGTAAATGTAATTCATTCATTTGTTACTTTACTCGTTAATAAAAAAAAAACGAATTACATGTAAATCACGATAACTTGGACATTTGATACTCTGTAATTAGCACTCATATTATAATCACTATATATGTGGCCACATTGAAATATGGCCCGTGGGCTCCTTTTCAATGTTATCTAATCTATTATATAATATATGAGTATATCATGGTATATTAGACTCTTTATTTATAGTATATTTTATAGGATGAAGCTCGGAATCAAATGCGAACATGAATACAAACATTAATTGAAACGAATAATGTATATCATTCTATGTACCATGTATGAATTGATAACAAAATAAATCGATTGAATTAAAGTAAAATATGTTGTAAACACTCCTCGCTTTCACAGCCCGGCGCACGAACCTGCAGTTGATTTAATTTCGTTTCAAAATATATTTCAGGCATGTAAGAAAATGAAATGTTCAATTCATTTTATTTAAATTATATTTTCAAGGGAAGTGGTATGAAAATGAGATGCTATATACAAATGGAACAAATCTAAACATTAAGATATTTTCAGCATGATTCCATTGGAAAGCCTGTAGTCACTTTACTAGGATACAAGGTGTGCTGTTACGATCACTGTGACCTCAACTTGTTTTTTTAGGCCCCAACCCAAAAGTTGGGGGCCTATAGAGTTGGGGTGTCCGTCCGTCTGTCCGTTCGTCTGTCTTCGCTTTCTTGTACGGGCTAGAACTTTTGAACGGAAGGTCATAGAGACTTGGTTATAGGCTCAAATAAAAGGTCTCGGTCCGTAGATGTGCCTTTTGACCATTTCGGTCAAAAACATCCGACCGGAAGTTGTCAAATTGGCCAAAATAGCCCAAAATAGCCGGTTTTCAAGACTTGTGCTTGTACGGAATAGAACTTTTGAAAGGAAGGTCATAGAGACTTGGTTATAGGCTCAAATGAAAGGTCTTGGTCCGTAGATGTGCCTTTTGACCATTTCGGTCAAAAACACCCGACCGGAAGTTGTCAAATTGGCCAAAATAACCCAAAGTAGCGGTTTTTCAAGACTTGAGCTTGTACGGGCTAGAACTTTGGAACGGAAGGTCATAGAGACTTGGTTATAGGCTCAAATGAAAGGTCTTGGTCCGTAGATGTTTCTTTTGACAATTTTTGGTCAAAAACACCCGACCGAAAGTTGTCAAATTGACCAAAATAGCGGTTTTCATTTTCAAAAACATTGGCATATGCGAGATAGTCAATACCCCTTCGAATCGGGGGCGGTTGGGGCCTTTTCGTGTTTCACAAATACTTCCTTGCTTACCTACAAACGTATTTTCTTTTGTTGCTTACTTTTACAGCGATAATGGGCCGTCATACAATCATCAGGCATTTATTGAAATCAAGTCAAATCTTCGGAAAACCGTATAGCATATGCGCTATTCATTCCACACGTCACTTTGGCAGTTTTAACCTGTGGACGTCCTCTCAAGTACGCGACTGGAACAAGGCGGTATCGGAAGCTGAGAAAATTGTGGGATATCCTACTTCTTTTCTTAGTTTGCGCTGTTTTTTAAGTGATGAACTCTCAAATGTCGCCATCCATATGCGCAAACTCGTTGGAACCAAGCATCCACTTCTTAAAACAGCACGGTAATTGTTATGATATTTTTGAGAAACAATATTTTAAATGTGGTTGATATAAGATAATAGAGGACAATATATAGAATATAAATTGATCACTGGAAAGTAAAGAATCATAATATATACTGATGTTATGATTAAGATATGGCATCTATTATCTTAGGTAAAACTTTTTCCAACGCTTTGTTCAAATACAAAATGCTAAGCTAAATTCTTAAGCAATGTATGTTTCGAGTCTCTTCAAATATTCTTTTTTTTTACCCGAACAATAAATGGATTTTGAGCTACATGTTTTATTATATAATATACAATGTAGTTATTTTATCTTTCTGTTGGCAGGAAATTCTTCTATGATGGCAAGCATAATATGCAGACCAGGGGATTGATTGTATTGTTGATATCAAAAACTGCTGGTCCAAACCGAAAAATGGCGGCTTACGAACATGCAGAAAATGTTGTTAGTGGTATCCACTCAAGGTGAGAATGAATCCATTTAAAGATGTTTTAGTAAAATAAAAATATTCACAGAATATGCCTTAATGAATCAATTCATGTAGCGGTAGCAAAATGTAGAAAACAAATGTAGTATTATGCGAGTTAATAATTTGAAATATTACGTGGCATTTTTCAATGTACGAAAATAAATCATTCCTAAAATAATACTTATAATTTAAAATTGTATACTCCTTTTTCTTTCCACTCCTTTCTAGTCGCAGGTCTTTTTTCAGAAATAACAGAAATGATGCTTGAAAAGGCTTGAATGCTCTCAAATCCTTGAATATATCATATGCTTGAATATACTCAAATCTGATTTTCGCTACGGACCCTGTAATAATAATAATGATTTATGATATATATGATTATTTTCTTCTTTTCCCTTCTCTTTAGTCAAAGGTCGTTGGCAGAAATCACAGAAATGATTCACACAGCGAATCTTATTCATAAAGGCGTTGTGAATCTGGACAGCCTGGATGCGTCGGATGGACCGGTCAAAGACATGGAATTTGGAAATAATATGGCGGTTTTAAGCGGCGACTTCCTATTGGCCAATGCGTCGACGGGCTTGGCTGATCTACATAATACATATGTAAGTTTTCTCTTCTGTTTTGACATTTTAAACGTAAGTATGCTATTTATTACAGCTATTCTGAAACCTCTTTTATATAAAAGCTCAATTTTTGTTTAAATTTGCTTAGCCTATTTTTAGGAGCGAAACGACATCATAGATTGCGATAATAAATGCATGTACCGTACCATGAAGTACTTATTCGAACAAAACTTACTTTTAGAGCTTGTGTTAAAATAATCTTATTTTGCAAAGGTTGTAGAATTGATATCTGGTGCCATTGGAAATCTGATGGAGGCAGAATTTACAAAACTCAGGGATAAAGATGGTCTTTCGGTCATACCACCAGAAGGAGTGACTATTGAAGACTGGGAAAATCAAACCTTCCTTGCCTCTGGTTAGTTATTCATCGACTTATATGCTTATACATTTATCGATATCTATATAAATACATTTATATGTCATATTGATGTCCTTTGTAAAATCGATTACCCGTAGTTGATTTACTGGTTTCGGTCCGTTCTATCACGTGCCAATCAACGTATTACCTTCAAAACATGAAGTACTATTATAATATTTGTAATAAACCAATATGAACATGGATTCATAGTTTAACACGTTTTGTTAAATGTTGACCATATCCATGATGATAAATAGGGAGGCAATTTACTCATATTTGACCTGGTTGTTAAGCTGATCATAAAACATTAGTAGTATTTACAAACCTAAGTTCAAAATCCCTCTGGGGTACCACGCCCTCGTACTACATGAAATCTCTTGGGGTACTAGGCCCTCGTACTACGTGAA
>LQRL01085992.1:1871-13809 GCA_001703475.1 Hydroides elegans
AACTACATAATAAATTAAGACTCAAATATAGGTCTCGGTCTTCGTTTCACTCAAGAATGTTTTAACAATCCCTGTTAAAACTCATACTTACATTCAGTGATGAAGTCACAGTTAAAGTCAACATTTCTTTTGTTTTGTCAACTTTATTCCGACTCACATAAAATGGTTTCCCCGTCATTCCCCTCGATTTAGTTTCGTATTCTTTGGTATTACACAAGGGTAATATTCGTTAAAACCAATAAATAGTTATTGATACTAACCCCAATCTCACATGGAATGATTCAGTTGCTTTAAAAGTACATGTAAAATTCAAACTTACATAGAATGTAGTCTTCGTCGCTTTGGTCGTTGCAGTCAGCTGTTCCGTCACAAGTATGTTCCATCGGGAGGCAGCTGCCGTTGCCACAGGTAAAATCAGATGTTGGGCATCCTATGATAAAATATCAAATCTAATGATCGGAAAATGTTCATTATTATCGCTAATATCATTTAATGGTTTCCATCATCAATCTATGTCTCTTCTGCATAGCACAGGTAACGTATTTATCGTTTTTACGTAAATTTGAAAACGGCAAATCTTAGCATGGTTATGGAACACAGTTTTCTCAATCACAAGTCCATGTGTACTCACCACAATTTTTCTCGTCGGTTTCATTACGACAGTTAGTTAATCCATTGCAAACCAATCGGTAATCTAGGCATTTGTATCCGTCACAGACTAGTTGGAGTTCATCTGCTTTACAGCTCACTAGAAATCGGTTTGAATTTTATGTTTTTTTTTTAATAATTGCATCGCATTCCAGATAAAAATGGTTTCAACAACATAGCTGTACTTATGGGCAGACATGAGTACCTAAATTATATTTATTTCAGTATGCACAGGTCTGTCTTTAGATATTCCAAATTACATTGTCGTTTTTTTATATAGTCATTCATTAAAGTTACAAAAGGGTAAAGTGCACTTTTGTTATATGTGTTAAAAGCGTCACGTACCGCACCCTTCTTCGTCAGAACCATCGAAGCAGTCTGGTTCACCATTGCAGCGATGTTCAATCGATAGCATGTGTCCGTCACTGCATGTGAATGTTGGTTCTGTGCATGCGGCTACATAATCAAAATATAACTACAAACACTGATAGTTATTTGACAATCATATAAATCAATGTTGTGAATTGTAGCTTTACATATTCAAATCATTTTGCATTATGTCATATTGATTTGCTAATGTGATGGCTTACACTTACAGCAATACCGCTCATCGCTACGATCTCCGCAGTCATTCCTATTGTTACATCTCACTTCATTTGTCAACCATTTCCCATGGTCACATTTGAATGACAGATCATTGTCATTGCAATCCACTAGGATAAAACAACCTCATTAGTATTTATTATATGCACATTATTGGTAAATGTATTATTTATAATATGTATGTCATCTTTCAGAACCACACAGCATTCATTTAGTCTACTAAATAACAACTTCATACTTGTATAAAAATGTAATCAGAACAATGGTTTATTAATGATGTAGTAAAATATTGCATGCGGCTGTTAAATACTAATGAGTTAAAGGTAAGAAAATATATTATGATTTCAAACCACAAAAGTTTTCGTCGTTATTGTTTCTACAGTCTTGCTTGCCATCACAAATGACAAATTGTGATAGGCATTCGTTTCTTCCAACCCAATGTTTTCGGTTTTGGCAATCAAAAGCATTCTCTTCGAGACAATCAACTGTAAATTTGTAAAATATTATGCAAATATATTTATCATGGTAATCTTCGACATAACTCATACTAAAACACATACTTCAGGAAGAAAAACACATAATCTATTCAATTGAAATGCATCACGCATTGATAAATGATTGAGCCCCCAGTCAGTCCATCTTCGTCATTATTATGGACATGACGATTGATACATAACCTATAATTTAGTGAACCTTGCATTTGATATCTAAAGCTTCGATATGTACAACATCAGTGTTTTCATTTATTAAATCGATGAGTTTATAGTTATTGTTTTCAAAAATGAATTAACCATTTCCATAATATGAATGATATATCATACATATTAATGCACGAATATTTTCCAAGCACCTAAATATATTCCTCCCGATGTTAACACTTAGTTATTAGGCATAATGTACAGAAAAAAATGACAATGAATAATGTTAAAAACAGAAATCAAAGCGCTATAACAGAGGAAATATTAAACGTCGGATTATTAACATTTCCACCAATGTTACCAGCGATTGAAACAGTCGATTTGAGAAATAAATAATAATTTAAGATTTATTTTAATGAAACCTTTTCAATATTTATAATTGGACATGTATGACTTATAGAGTCAAGGACATACTATGCATAACCTTAAATATGAACGATTGATAGTTATCGCTTGATAAAGCAAAACCATCGGTAGCGTTGTACACTATTTAACTCTAACCTTAAAGAAGCGAAAACACTTTTTATACCAATGGAATTTAGATTACAATTAGTTCGAATTATATGAAATGAAACTGTGAAGGGGTGGGTCAATGTGAATAAGTGGTTGTTGAAACATGTTTTTTTATGAAATGATCTATGATTGTATCGCGAAAATTGTTTATCTATTTACCCTTTTAAAGAAAATTAGCTTTGAAAACTCTTATTTGCCTTGATGCTTACCACATGCTGTTTCATCCCATCGATCGCCACAATCGTCGAATCCATTACATCGTCATTCATAAATAATACATCGTCCTCTAGGACAACTAAAGTAGTATGCAGGACACATGTTTGACTCTAGAGATATAAACAAAATGAGATGAAGTTGTATCTTAACGTGCAATTGTTTATGAGCTCTCAAAGATAATATTAGAAAATATATGTACCAGTCATAACGAGTCTCGAATCACTTTTCACTCAAACTTGCATTTTGAGGGTTCACTAGAGTCCCAGAATGATGAATACACAACCTAGTTGAACTTTTGTGTTTCTGTATAAGCAAATTGGTTTTATGAAATTTAAATACTGTGGTTTCCGTATATGCATTCTGTTCAATAAAGTTATATATGTTTTTTTAAAAGATGATGTATTAAACTGTATAAAGTAATTGGCTCAGTGTATTTTTAAATTAATTTTGAATCAGGTATTATAATTGTCCATGACATCAGAGATACAACAAACATTTATGTGACAAATTACGTTGCAACAGTGCAAACGTCCATTTCCGATATAATTGCAGATTTGTGTTGTTATTAGTAACAAATCTAGCTGTTTAAACGTATCATTTTACTTTAAGTGTGTTCAATAAACAAGTTCGATATAATTGCCAAAGACAGCCCAAAGACAGCCCATTGATAATAACAACAAATGAAAAGAGTTGTAAACGGAAATATATGAAACACCCATTTTTAAGCAATATACATAAGTTGTACATTCATAACCCGGATAAGATACAAAACCAACCACATCCGTCCTCATCAGCGCCGTCACTGCAATGGCGCCTACCATCACATCGTTCATCATCATGAACACATCGGCCGTTAGAACATCGAGTGTGATAAACTCCACACACTGACTTGTCTAAATACATAAAAGTTAAAATATGTGACATAGCATTTTATCAAATAAAGGTTTCATGTGTGCTGAGATCAAGGCAACATTCAGGAAAATAACGCTATTTGTTATCAAATAATGTACATTTGTTGTATTTGAATATCATTTTGATTCATATAAATGTTGCCAAGAAAAAAATGCTAAACAATCAGAAAAACGCAAAAAAAAAACATAGGTACACAATGACTTTATGACTATATCAGTAGATCTTAGCAATATATTTATAATTTATATATTTAATGTTGTATCAAGGGTATATCAATTTCCGATTATACCGCAATCGTCTTCATCGGTGCCGTCGTTGCAGTGTCTTTGTCCATCACAGCGGAGATATGAATTAATGCACTGACCATTGGAGCATCTAAAATAGCCGATTACACATGTCGATGCTTCTAAAATCAAACACATTAATATGTAAAACAAAAGGTACTTAAACAAACTATCCAGTATATAATATGATATATTATATGTCCTAGAAATATATTTAAGGCCAACTATAGAAGCACTCTCTATTCGGATTAATGTTAACGCATAGTAACACGTTAGAATCAAGAATTCTAAGAAAAGAACATGTTTAAAACACTATAGAAACATGTTTGAACAAACCTCATTATATTTTATATCATATTTTTTTCTAAATACTACACTTGCACAAATGTGAGTTTTATGCATTATTTGATAACCCCATACCACATTTCTATACGAAACCGATATATAAGGATTGTTGTGTGTAAGTGAACTCTTTTAAATGATTCTTTAAACCAAACACGCTCGAGGATTATGATATGTTCTGTTTTCAAGCATGGCTTTTGCTATACATCTGTGGTTGATATTTTTCATTTCATTTTAAAGTGTTTTTGTTTTGAGGTCAACAAGTGTTATTACTTATAGAAGCGTCAACGTTTATACGTGAATTGATTTATCTTCATATATTATCCCAAATTTAATATCAATACACATATATTTAAATATATACTCTTAAGCTTCTTCTGATGATATGTTCAATAAATAAAGAAACGTGAAAGGCACATAGAGTATAAGGAACCTATATAGTGAAAACAGCAACAACAAAGGGTAAGAAATTAATTTTATCAAATTGACAAATATGATCATTATTTACCACATTGCATTTCATCTGATCTGTCTGCACAGTCCTTAGAGCCGTCACATCGTTGGATTAGCAAAACACACTCTCCGTCAGTGCATTGGAGCTTGTAAGGATACTTACAATCTAAATCTAATTTATAATACAGAATAGTATACAATATATTATTTCCCTTTAAATTCGAAGCGATCCGGGTTGAATCAATTCGTTTCCAATGTGTTATTGTTATTGCTATTGTAATTGTAAGTTTGTGATTCCATTTTATTTTCTCTTACTTAATTGAAAGTAGTATTTGGTTCTGTGATATACAATCTTGTATATGATTGACATGTGATTTAGTACTGCACTGTCAGTTAATTTTATCTTTTCCTCAAGATGTCTGTTAGATAATTTTTTTATCTTAGCCGACTAAGTATATGTTAATTTTTCATTTTTCTATTTACATATTACATATATACAAACAAATATAGCAAAAGTATTATCTCGATAAATATCACATATTTTACGAACTTCTTATTTAGGTACTTTAACTGCGACCAATATTGAGCAGTCTGTAAAACCATCAGAAACATGATAGTTACATTTTAACTGGATGACTACTATTTTGTAAAAGTAAAGGTTCCATTGCATAGTTGTGAATTCCAACTTAAGTGAGGTTTAGTTATTACAAATGTTTAAATTACATACAACAACTTCAATAGTCAGGCCTTTAGAAATATATAAAAATAATACATATAGAATGGGTGCAAATGTCTAAACAAATATCATTGTCATCAACATTGCTTACCACAGTCATTCTCATCTGAACCGTCATTACAATCAATCATGCCGTCGCAACGGTCCTTCCAGTACACACATTGGCCACTGTCGCATTGAAAGTCATAGTAATCACAAGCAAAAGTTGCTGTAATATAGAATGCGAAACAATAACTCCAAATGAACAGGAATATGTGATTGATTAACATCTTTCAATATTATCAATATATATTTTTTTTTTTTTGAAAATAGGATGCATCTTCCTTTCTTTAACAGAATACAATGTTATTGCCTTTATATTGACCTAATACGTATGCAAAGTATACAAATGTTTCCTTAGCTCACGAAATCAAAAACGTTTTGTTTAACAATCTCACCGTAAAAATAATGGAAGCAAAATCAGACAAAATGATAGCCGATGTTATGCATTAATCATGTTTTATTCCTACGGACTAAAAATAACATAAATAACTATATATGACAATCAAAGACGCAATAATCTATATCATATAATTGTTTGATTGATTTCCATCTAATACATTTAACCAGCAGGACTAATAAACACAACAATTAAAACACCCATATCATTTGAAACCTGCATTTTCATGTTAATTGTTAGAATCATCAAAGGTACGAAAACTGCTCTTTGAGCAGACATGTTACAATGATATTAAATGGATTCATAACTTTGAGTCAAACACAATAACTAAAACAGTGTTTATATATAACGTTATTGGCTGCGTTATTTTCCAAGGCGCGGGATGCTGTTGTCGTACACCACACATCCAGAATTAAATATATGCATATTCAAATTTGTCAGTTCACAAATATAAGGATCCTTCTTTCAAACCTTGATACAAGCATATGTTATGAAAGTAATGTTTGATTCATATTGCTGAAGCAGTACTTTTGATCATCATTGAAATCTAACACCGTGTAGCAAACTTTATGATTTGAAAAATGGAGGGATGCCTGCGGTTAAATAGCAAAGTATTTTTGACGGTTATTTTCAGGAGGTCCTTACTAGTATTTTTGCTTGACAGTCCTACAACACAAAACTATGGGTTTTGTCTCTGATAGAATTCAACAGGTTTATATATTTTGTAACAATATAAGTATAGAAACGGACTACGAAAAATAAAATTCCAACCTTGTCGAGGTTAGCAAAAGGTCATCAACATATAATTATAAGAGAATTAACACTTTTATGTTTATATATTTATGTAGCCTTAAAGTCAAAATAAAGCTCACAATGTTTATATATTTATTTTATATCATGAATTGAATTGACCTTCAACATGACAGCGTGAATCCGTGGTTACACAATGTAACTCATTTATAATTATACTTAAAAAGTAAATTTTGCATAAAATAAGCTTTACATTAAACTACCCTAAACTTTTTGTCGGTGGTTGGTTTAAATTAAACCGGAGAGCAAGCCCCATACTGTTAGACAATTGGTTTAATTGGTACCATGTTGTGATGGTGGGCCGTAATGTAGACGAGTTGACCCTTAAAAACGAAGTTTTGCCCTGCTAAACGAGAGACAGTCGGTTCGACAGGCGGAGATGGGTGACAAATGTTCTTATATTCAAGGGACAGGATATAAATCAACAAGGTTCAAATGCCGCTACCATGGTATGATGACATCTACACCATCGCAACATTGGTCGCTGAGGGCAACACTCTACATATATAATATGTGTTTGACAAGCTCGAGGCAAAGTTAAGTAACCAAATTCTGGCATGGGAATTGCCGTTTTGAGAGTTTATCACACCTTAAAGAACACTGAATGATTACAACAGCAATCCAATAGCAATCCTCAAAGATACACTTTGGTCAGAAGTCTCCCAGGGTGCAAACATACGTAATCGTCATTGGAAACGATTTGCCGTTCCTACAAATCTACAACTTTATAAATACAGAGTAACACGCATATTTGCCGATTAACGTCACATCAACAGTCCAGAACTTCGATGATGTCTAGACTGTCAATGGTTGAAGAGCGAAAGAAGAGAGCCAAAGCAGAGCCAAAGTAAAAAAAATCGCGAGAAACCTAGAAGAAGAAACCAGAGCAGGCTCAATTGAGCAATAAACAACTAAAGACATGCTCGACTTGCGTCCGGAATCTAAGATTTTATGCCTGCAATAATGTTTGACATTATTAACGTGTGCTGATGAAATATACTGTGTAACATGTCAAAGATTGAGGAACTCACGAGCCGCTCCGCCAACACGTCAACACGCGTCATAAGCATCTGACAACTACAACTTTGAAGGTATATGAGACGCATTTTGTAATGATACATACAATGCTGCTGCTGATGTGTGTTGCTTCGTGAAAAGGAAGCATCAGGGCTGGTTGGATTGGAACGACGAATATATCATGGATGACATGCACAAAGAGTGCATCGCAGACAAACCGCGATTTTACAATAGTATAGCAAAGTAAATCAGATCACCAAAAAGGCGCCTCAAACCAATATAAAGAGGTTAGAAGGAAGAAGAGCTACAATAAGTAGCCGCTGGTTTCCTGATACTTTAGTTCTTTTTGACGGCCTTAGAGTTATGTATGGACCGCGTCTCAACGAATCAAGACCAGTACTCAACATCGATAGTACAACGCAAAACACATTTTACTATCTCAAATGTAGCCTTACAGGAAAGCCTTCATCTAAATATTATGAAAGATCTCGGTATAGACCCCATTCAGTCGATCTAGCTACCACGACAAATAAACAGTTGTCATCAATTCACATCCCAGTCAGGTGTTTTACAATTCACAGGTATGGAGACGTAGAGGGATGTTCTGGTGTCCCAATACCTTAAACGTATTTACCACAAGTACATGCAAAAATAAAAACCGTTCTTAATGTGGCGATCATTCACATGTTTTGCTACTGTCCATGACATAAAATATATTAGAAAGAGTGTCTCCCAATCGCCATACTCACATAATAAATAGCAAGGGTTATCTTGAGCCGAATTCTGTTTTTCTTAGTGGCAGTTGTACTGCTGAAATGATATTCATTTACAAACTGCGCTAAGAGAAATACCAGGAGCAGAACAAATAATATACGGTTTTCGAGTACTGGACAAAGGCATTTGACACCGAAAGCAAAAAGGCCCTATGGAAGCTGCTCTACACAGATATTTGCCCGGAAAAAATATTTGTCATTATCAGCTCATTACACGATGACATGATAGGCCATGTGTTAGACAGCGGTAAGCACTCAGAGCTTTTGCGGATTTCTAACGGTACTCAAGACGATGTAATGTGATGGCACCCTATATACATAAATAATAAGCAAGCGTCACATTTGGACGATTATTGCTGCTGTGCACTCTTTCATGTTGCACAGCTGTTAAACATGGATGATATATATAAATGACGTGTACCAATTGGAGTCCTTTTCACGTGAAAATCATGCAAAGAATCGCTGACATGACAAGGTACCAAATACTGAAGTTCTGCGAAGGTGCAAAATCTCAAGCGTACAAGCACTAATGGTCAAAACGCTACGCTGGGCAGACCGTATATGCGTATGAATGACCGCATTCCAAAAGCTTTGCTATTTGGCTTTTTTAAAAGTGGTAAAAGAGGTAAGAGGCTACCACGTTTATACTACAAATACAGCTATTATGTGATTCTAAAAGCAGACTGTCTAAAGCCAATCACCTTGGAGGCAAATTCGACTAACCAAACACTGAGTAGGACAAAATGCCATGCTGCACATAGTCCGAAGTACAAAGCAAGCAAAGCAGCAAGAAAAAATTGCGTTTCCTAAACAAGCACCCTAAAGGTCAGCTGCGGTAAGTGCGGAAACTAATTTGTTTCGGATATCTGGGTATCATCTCACCAGAATACGCACGACGAGTCTAGACAATTACACAATCATTTTGTTTTAAAAGTAGCACACATCCATTAAATATGCGATACGGGCTTAAAGAAAACGGTTTTAGCAACTTTAATAGAACAATTTTATTCAATACAATTGTTTCAATCAAAAGATCAGATACACATCTTTTAAAAGTTGGTTGAATTTTCAGTACAGTTTACATGCAGTACTTACGATATATCCGTGAAGACAATAAATATATGAGAAGATATATACGCATCCTGTTCACATCATCGTCTATCTATTCCCACAGTCAGTATATGTAGCAAATATCTTAAGTTTGATAATTCCGTATATCTTATCATTAAGTCGCGTAATATTATAATCAACAAACCCTTTGGGCAATAGAAGTTATTCAATTTAAAACCTTCATGTACTCATTCACAATTACTACCCTTATAACTTGTCACTGGAAAAAGAAAAGCAAAGGAACAACCATTACAATCGATTATTATCCCATTGAAGACCTGGATGCATTACAAATGGCAACAAATATGGGAATGAAAGGAAATAAGGACACAAATGCATTTAACTACACCAATATATTTTTTTGTACCAACTTAATAGATGTATGCACGCATTTCATCATTGGTTTTCATAATGTCGCAGCGGTGTTCGGTATAGGCAACATGACAACCTCATGCAGTGCTCTTCTCTTTCAATAACAATTTGTCTATGAGGAAAAATGATGTGTTTATCGTTGTTATACATTAACTCTAACATATGAATAATTGAAATCAATATCAATTTGCATGATATATTGTCTAAATATTGTATGCAAACGAAACTAATGGAAAAGACGTCAAATGGAAACCATAGTTTGGTCTATGTAAAACATGTGTGGTTATGTTTCTATGTACCAACATCGAATTAACGTGCATTTATTTCCGAAATGTCCGTGTATTTGTAACGAATAAACGCTTAAGATGCTGCTTGACGCATTTTCCTTTAAGGCAATACAAACGAGTTAGTGTACATATTCCGCACCACACCAATGCGAGCAAGGAAGAAACCCTGTCAAATTATTTTATAACACAATATATCGTTGACTCGCATCTTAAATCTTATAAAAATCATAAACAGTTTAACTTGTTTATTGTCGGTTGTGATAGCTTGTTTTATATATAAATACAAAATCCATCATGTTTCATTGAGCAATTTTAGAAGAGGAATAATATTGGATCATTTTAGAACGCGGCGATAAACAATAGGACAACGGGCCACACATTTTCTTTGCGAGAAAAAAATGAATGTGTCGTCGGGTTAGATAGTTTTTAAAATGCTCTCATGTCAATAAGAAACTTGTCTTACAAATACTGTTTTAGATACGTTTTTCGTATTTATAAAATGTAGAATATATTTAGAACAACATTACTTAGCGCACTTAGTTCGATTGCATTGGTTGATTGAAATCAATATTCTACGTGCTTGTACTGTGATTGCCTTATCTAGAATATATACAATATTTTAGTAAATATCATTAAAACATCTACACATAACATAGCAGAGACTGATACAAAACATATTAGCCGTTGGAGAAGGGCACCCGCGACCCAATGTTAAAGTGTATATTTGAGTATAAAATCACTTGTAACATTGAAAATGCAAATAAAAATATTATTTGGAAAATTATTTTTTTTTAAATGTTACTATTTTTGTAGCTAGCTGGGCTCACAGCACTAATCTAGCTGGTTAGAATAATAAGAGAAACGCCTTTTAAGAAATTGGGAAAATAATAAAACTGGTATATATGACCAATTTATACTTGTATTTCAGTTGATTATGCCAATCTAGATATCTCTGAATAAAATTGAACAATAAATTGGTGAAATAATTGATAAAAATCGACAGAAATCTGGAAAGGTGTTCCTTAAATTGTTGTAGATAGAAGGTCATTTTTGAAAGTCTGTAGCTAGCAGCTAGATGAAATTTGAAAAGGAACACCTTTTTGAGGAACACCTTGTGGGATGCTCTTCATTAAAATGGGGTCCGTAAACCTATTGTGAATAGTTTTAATAGTTTGTAGCTCACAAATATATCTCCATATGCTTATATAGATACACGTCTGCTTATTATACTCATGCATTGACTTCTTTAATTGTTCACAATGAAGCGCATTGTGAGTAGGCGGGTTTGGGTGAGGTTTGGGGGCGGTCTAGTAGATGATCGAATATATTACAGTGAATTATGAAAAACAAGCAGAACCGTTTTTCCATTGTTGCTAAATATACATCTTGTTTTTTTATCAACTGCTTAACACGATCAGTTTCATCAACTGATCTTAAATCAAGTTTGATTTTTGAAGGGAAAAAACCAACAAAAAATAATAAATACATTAAATTACGATGTTAGAATATTTGTAGTTACAGCTATTGCTTGTTTTTCAACAATATAACATGTTGATAAAAGTTTTAATGTGAATCAATTGATTTTTTGTGTTTTTGCAAATGATAAGACGGTATGAGGCTTTGCAATCGTTTCTACATGTTGTCAAAGCCAATAATAAATGACAATAAAAATGAAATGTCAATGACAATTCAAGTAAAGGGTTTGACTTGAATTGTATACTTGTA
>LQRL01086007.1:0-16691 GCA_001703475.1 Hydroides elegans
ATGACGGACAGACAGACGGACAGACGGACAGACAGACGGACAGACGGACGGACACCCCAAACCTATAGGCCCCCAACCTTTTGGGTTGGGGCCTAAAAACATGAATTCGGGTACCAGATTTTGGTTCGGGCTCCCATTGTTTCAAGAACGGAGGCCAAAAGCACCCCGCGAAATAAATCGAGCTTCAAGCCATGTGATATGTTAACAGACGGACAGATAGGGGAATGGTAATAGCCCTAAGTCGAATCGGGCTATACAGTGTCAACCAGTGAGGGATGTTTTTTGAACGATCGTCCGATAAACTACAAGTTTCCGACACAGGTCATTTGCATTAAAAATCTTACAAAAACAAAGAACCAGGAAATAATTTTTAAAACTTTCCATTTGCATTCAAAAACATTGTCCGTACACATTTTACTCAAATAGTCATGATTCATTTATAATCATACTATTTTCGGTGTTTTGAGAACGTATTGTTGAAAAGGGTATAGGAAAAAATCTGCGTTAACATTTTTAGGCACATTCGAGGTTGAGCGATATTAAGGGAACGTGTTACAAACATACACTAATAAACGCATGAATATATAATGATATTGAAAATTAGCGTATATTTTAAACACAGACGCATATATATACCTCTTAATGTTAATGGTCTCATATCTGTCACTTTATTCCATAAAACTTAAATAATCAGCTGACGCAGCCTGCCTTATTTTTTTTTAGAAATCGTCTGGGATCATGAATCTTTATTGTGTAACGGGCACCAGTGATTTATGGTGGTAAAAGCTTCCTGTTGTGGTGAATCGCAATTTTAGTGGTATCTCCTGTGATGAATATACAGGGATTAGAAACAAAACCGAAGATGTTCGTGTTTCGAATAAATCTGCCTTGGTTTCCATCTAAAAAATGATAAAATACGGATCGACCTCGATTTTTTCGTTAATATGGGCAAGTTTTCATTTAATCATAAAGTATGAAAAATCAATCAAGAATGCTTATTAATGATTTTTCTACCACCGTTTACTAAATTAGACGCTTTGACGTTCATCATAGGTGCCAATATTTAACATAAACTGAGTACATGTCGGAAAAATGCACGTTAAACAGGACATTTTTTATTTGCAACAGTATGGGCATCAAGCCAAAAGTGTTTACAGCGTTGAAAATATAGCCAAATGATAGATAGATATCTCTAGTTCCTCCATTTAAAATTTCACCTTTGAACCCTTACAATAACATATGCAATTTGACCAACGACCAAGGGAGGTACATCTTCTCGGGAAAAACCCGTCGGTAAAGCTATTGATGTTTCGAGTCTGTTTCTAATCCCCGTATATTCATCCCAGGTATCTCTAGGTTATTCTCATGAAATCTAACTACATTATTAGTAAAAATATTACCTTAAGTCCTAAGTTAACTGTTACCATAACAGTAAGATCGAATTGTAAACAAGCATTGCATCTGATTTGTTTAAACGTGTTCAAATTGCAACTATTTATTGTTAAAGCTGTGATTATTTTGTAAGATATCAAATTGAAAGTTTGATTAGCCAATTAATCCTTACATTTAAGGCATGATGGGTAATCTTGATACACGTGTAATACGAAGCCAAATGAGGTCCTTAAAATCATCTACCTAGCATAGCAAGACTTTATAAAGCATAATTCGTCCGTTTTTTCGAGAAGTGACGAATACACATTTGTTTCAGATTTCGAGATAGGACTAGTTTTGAACAATGCTTGGCCTTAGCTATTAAATGATTTAATTTGAAAATTCTATCTTTTTTATTTTTCTATTTTCGAGCGAAGTCCTATTTGTCGAATAAGTATTGATATACGCATCTCATTTTTTTTGCAAAGTGACGAATAAGTCGAATGTCATTATATCATGGTAAATACTTGATGGCGTTATACGCAGGCATATTAACGTGGAGCCTCGTTTTTGTTTATCGCCAGTTCATCAACAAATCACGTTCAGAAGGACGCATCGGCCATATTAAAAACATTTGGAATTTGTAAAATTTTAAATAAAAATTAATTTTCAAGAAAATTAAAGTTAGACAAAATAAGAATAGCGTACAGATTTATCAAGTAAGTATCTTACAATATATAAAGTGTGTTGTAGGAGCATAATATGACCTATTAACAGTTACAAAGGTATCTGGAGAACTTGGCCCAGAAACCAACACGGCCCACTTTTTTCAAGCTCGGTCCATATACCAGCTCGGCCCATTTTATCTGTCTTACCAACTCGGCCCATTGTTTCATGTGACGTAGGTGTAAGGGCTCTCGGAGTTTTGATCCCGCCGTCATATGCATTTAAGACTTATTACAAAACATATTGTATTTATGCTCGTTCTCTAACGATAAATAGATCAAATTATTATATAAAGAATAATGGTTGTTTAGTTTCAAATGCCATTGTCTAATGAGACACAAAGACGAACAAATATTTTATAGTGTTGTATGAGAAATCTCATTTTATCACATTAATGTTTTAGCTTATATAAATTTGATTGAAATATTCCAAAAAGTGTTGGTACCAAATTAAAGATTAATTTATTAATTTATGTACTCGCGGCGGTCAAAGCAAATTATAAACATGTATGTATTCAACGAATCAGACATGATTGAAATTACACAAAACTTGAGTAAGACGAGTAAATTAAAATAATTAAAGCACAGTTCCTTTTTGAATATCAAAAGTAGCACAGGCCTATATCTCTCTTGGTACCATTCTCTTTTTACAATATAAAATCCAAATTAAGCCATGTTACATAAAAATCGCTGGGATAGCAACTTTCATTGTTTTCTGTGTGGGAAATCAAAAAGAGCGACAAGATAGGTCTTTGAACATTTCTAAGTCTCATGAAGAAACAATGAAAACCGTAACTTGCAATTCAAAACGCTAAGTTAATATAAGCAGGGTCTAATTAGAAATTACAAACTTATTGTAATTCATATCCTAAATATACTTTATCATTAAATTTTATTCATAATTTTAATACTTATGGTGCCCTTATATTTAGGATTAAAATTATTATAACAGTTATTGATGATGATAATAATCAAAGATTCATTCTGTATATGCACATTTTACATTACACTTTGAAATATCAAAGCGATTGTTTCAAGGAAACATTTTCATTGATAAATGTGAATTAAATAAGCGTAGAAGTTAATGAAGATGCATCTACGGATTTTTTTTTGGATTTACTTTCATTGATGATAAACTACATGTAATTGTCATGTAAATAGAGTGCAACACTCAAGATTTATTATCAGTATTGAACCAGTGAATATCAACAGTCGCATGCCATATTGCACAGCCTTTATCAAATGAAGTGGCTGGCCTTGAATCTCTTATCAATTCATTGATTTGGTCGTGCTTATCTGTAAGCGTGACCCATTTTCTTTCATGCTAAATTAGAATATGTTATTCTGATATTGGTGTAATATCTGACATAACAGCATAAGATAATTGTTTAATAAATAATGCTGAAAATCTATATAAAATTAAATAAAGTAGCTTGCCTGAGAGATACAAAATTATTGTCTGAGGGATAATTATTACATAGCCTAATGGATGATTTTGAATCGAACGATTAAATAATTCGATTAATTCAAAGTTTAATTAACTCAAAATAGCATAACACCTGCTACGTGTTGCTCCGCCCAAGACATGAACATCATATTTATTTTTGAAATAAGTAAGAACATTTAGTAAGATTTGTTTATATATTGGATTCAGCATGGCCACATCAGATGTTATCGACAAAATTTGTGATCATGTGACATGTTCTCTATGTCTTGAGAAATACAAGGAACCCAAGTCATTACCATGTCAGCATACATTCTGCTGTCAATGCATCACAACATATATTGAGAAACAGGTGAGACAATTTGATCCAAATTGTTTTGTTAATATTTATAACAAACATTATATATAATAAAAATAGAAAACTAGTAAAGTGCGAAACAACAGGACCATTCCATTTTAAAAAGTGGGAAATTGTCGTAGTTATTTTGTTCTAAAACGTGTCGTTTATGAATATGTACCGTATACCGTATTTTAAAAGCATACATATTGCTGTCAATATTGTCGTATTACATATCCTAGTATTTTAAGTTGATTCTTGCTTAAAGAAAATAAATAAAAGAGCGCATTTGTCATCTCACAATAGTTTAATATATAATGTATGTTGTTCAATTTATGGATAAAACACGAATAATTGCTACAGGGAAATGATTATTCCTCAACATCGATCAATTGGTTCAAATGTCCAGTATGTCGCGCGGAGACCACGATACCGAAATCGGGCATTTCTGCATTTCCAACTAATTTTATTCTTCAAAATATTGCACAAGATATCGAACAAAGCGAGATAAAAGAAGCGTCGCCACGTGCCAATGATGAATCAAGCGGCAAACATGGAATTGGAGGTAAACCATATATTAAGTGTCGCCGAACCTCATGCATTGAATATAAAAACTGAATTTAAACAAGTTATTTAGAATACTCACTATTCAAAAGTAATCTTAAGGCCTCAAAAAATTATAATTCAAATATATAATATAAAATCATGGCGGTAAATGTGATATAAAATCATGGCGGTAAATTTCTCGAAATTGTAGCAAATTTTGTACAAAGTAATTGAGGGACACCGTGCAACAATGTGTTAAGTCTGAAATTGACGTTTTGAGAAAAAAGGCACCATATGCTTTTAAATTGGTCATTTATATTAGGATTGACATTGGTGTTGTTCATTGGTGTTGTTCATTGATTTTATAATATAACACACGGCTGTTAAGAACTGCCCACTTAGTTTTTTGGTGCCAACTAGTCTATTGTTCATCACAACCCCATTTGGTCCGGAGTCTTTATTTACATAAGCTTGTAAACTGCAGAGTTATGCTATAAAAACGTGTATTTTCCGAAAATTTAACCAACTTTACACGCATTTTAACTCATGTTGCCACATTGGTTTTTGACAATTTATTTTTGCAATGATAATTTCAATATGTTCTTTCATCATCTTTATATATCGCTAACCCCCTCCAATTCGATTTATGCATGAAAATGAGTTAGAATATTACCCAATTTTTGCAAAATTTAGTTCTTAAAATTAATATTTTCCCTTATTTCAAATAAAAGTTTTATATCGTATTTGGATATGGAAATCAATTTTTTATATGGTAAGATTCAGTGATTATTCGACTTTGTAATGATACTAAAATCAATAGAATACACAATAAAATCGTTTTTATATCCCACTGTAAATGAATTGTGTTTTTCAAAATTCGTATTAGATTTTATAGCGTCGGTCATTCAAACTTGATTTGAATTGTTTACGCAAGAAAAATATCAGTATATATAGTCCAAATTATAGTCAAAATTATAAGGAACAATTTGTATACAATTAAAATAATTTTATTTGAGAATCAATTTATTTCTTCAAAATCGTCTGCTCAATATTTATTTATATTGTTAAAATATATAGATACATTTTTTTAATAGAAGATTACCCTTTTCTGTCTATACAAATCTAAACGAACATCTAAGATGTCATAAAATTGAAGACATTATGGGGATCATGTAAAATTAATTGCAATTCATACTATAAGGTGTCTAAGAGTTCAATTAAATATACTCATTCCACGTTTGTGTTCTGTAACTATGTATATACTACTATTAAGCCGATTATATGGACTGTCCCCTTTGAGGTGAATTAGACTAAACCAAATGCTATGATCCTCCTAAGTACATCTTTTCGTTTATCTTCATAAGATGTAAGATGGATTATTACAAATGAGAAAGCAAAAAAGTCAAATTTAACACAACGATTCTATAAGAGACAACGCTATTCATAGTTTTGCATATAGATATGTAGTAAAAAGTACTTATTCAAATAGCCTTATGTTCATCGGCATTGTTTGTAAATAAATTGAGATGGAGGGGGTATATGACTTACACAGGTAAAATCAGCTAATTTTAAATTTAATTATATGTTAATTTCAGGGAAAAGCAATGTTGCAACTATTTTGAAAACACGATGTAAAGACAACCAAAAAATGAAAATTTGACTCGATTTTATGCATAAATAGCCGAAAACATGCATGGTTAATCCTATGCAAACATAAAAAGGGGTTGAAGACTTAGAGGCATCGTTAGTAGCTCAAAAAAACTAAAGGGGCAGTTTTATATATGGAATAAACAACCGTGAACATATATCTATAATCATGTTACGACACTTATGACACTTTACGATACAATAAGGCGAAAAATGATATGTCGACTTAACACATTGTTGCACGGAGCCCTTGAATTGATAGAACGCAATTTGAAGACAACATACTTTTCTGTATCTGTGACAATACATATAAATATGCTTAATTATTTGAATGCTTTCATTATTTGGAATTCATAATATGAAGATAGTAGCATTTCAAATTTTTGTTTCTGTTCAATAAATTATGCTCTCATCAGGAAAATCAAACGGAACAGCAAAATGGACATGTGAAAAACATGAAGGATGTGATGTGATGCGTTTTTGCATGAACTGCAGATTGCCATTGTGTGCTACATGTTTAGTAGATATTATTGGAGAAGGAACAAACCCTCACTTAAATCACACAATCAATGATTTGGAAAAAGCAAAACAGGCAGTTCATCAAGAAACCGAGAAAAAATCGCAAAAGGTAAGTTTAATTTATATTAAGCCTATGCATGTTGTCTTTAAAAGATACAATTGGAAATATATTGATAAGTAAAGTGTGCCATCTTAGCAACACATACACACTGTTAAATTATTTTTTGGATAGGTTGAAGAATATCGGACAAAGTTGATTGATCAATCCAAATTCGTGTCTGATATGCAGGCAAATCTAAACGATGACCACGAAAAAGCGATACGTGAAATTAAAGGTTCGTAATTTATATCACATTTAAATCAAACTCATTTAAATTCAATCGATTTCAAATACTTATGCGCGTATTAGAAATGCATTACCTCTAGCCCCATCAGTCACTCTGTGGAAAATATCTATTTTATTGATTTTGCGGTTTTTATATAGCACATATATCATACACATGTACACGATAACATTAATCACTTATGAGATCATTATGAATTTGACATGAAAGTTTATAATAAATAAAACTTTTTGACAAGCTCACTTGAAATAACATGTAAGTTTTAAAAGAAATAAAGTAAATAAACAATATTCTAAAATAAGTCTAGGATAATACTGGCACAAATACAGTTATAATACTGTCACATCACACAATCATTGAAAAGATAGATTTTGAGCTGTTTTTTTAAACTTTGATTTCGGTACAACATTTGCAGATGTTAGGAGGAAAGTTACGGAATGGGCAGAAAGCATGACGGTGAAAGTCAATGATTTCAAAACAGAGCACGAAGAGAAACTGAGAAAGACGCGTGATGACATAGAAGCTGGTATAGCTATTTTACAAACAGGTCAGCAGGAGATCCAAAGTTTCAAACAGAAGGAACGGAACGTGCTGCTGAATAGTGATAATGTCAATGGTAATCTGTTTATTCCTAATTTCATTACTTTTAGAATAGATGAGGTTTGGATTTATAGCAAACTGTGATTGCATATTTTACGTGAATGATATATTTCAATTAATTTAACAAATTCAAGTCGAAATGAACACGATTAATATGTTCATTTAAAATAGTCTACTAAGCTATTAAGGCTATGATCTTGCAGATCAACACAAAAACACCTCAAGCTACTAATTGTCATTTGTTAATATTTATAATTAGTTATCAATTAATTCTGAATATATTGCATACAAAAATTATATTTTGTTTATTACTTGCAGTGTATTTAATATCAAAGGTTCAGACGATGATTAATTGAAATGCTTAATACAAAGTTGAATTCGATAATGGAATTGTCTCTCCACGGTTATATCAACTAATGACACTTATAAATGACAAATGACACGCAAATATATACATTGCATCGGGTTACTTTTATAGGAAGGCTACAAAATATACTCGATAATGTGGACATAGACATGGCCTCTCTTCAGATACCAACACGAATGAGTATATCTATTAAATGGTCGAACGACGGATTGATATCCAACATTGCTACCAGTGATATAACGTAAGTTGAACTAACAAATTATTGAGTCAGGTGAACTATTCATAAATTGCCAACAAATAACAATATTTATTAACCCATTACAAATTACAATTATTACTATTAGGTTATATTTAGAATTTGATTGTTAAAGGTTTTAGTTTAACATATGATTGGCATGCAATTGAAAAAACGGATTGAAATTGTATCAACTTTGATAAAACCTCCGTCCTTTCATAAATGTGAAATGACATTTATTTGCAAATCAACCAGTCGTTTTGCTAATAAACAAACTATTTTTTGGTGATCATTAGAAAATATGTGTATAAACTTCAGATGCAATGCTGAATATACTACAGTCAATTCAAAACCGGGTGACTCACATTCAATGCCATTAAACAGACGGTGTTCAGCAAGGTCTGTTGAAAAATGGCATATCTTTATACAAAAAAATATTAAAAATGAACTTGAAAAGTTTAAAATTATTAATATTATTGTTATGATCAAGCTTTAAAGTATTGATTTTGGTTGTGATATTCTCTATTTCATTCAGTGAACCATTCCTAAATGCACTGGCCGTTACTAGTTTTGCGCCGAATTCTTCTAGCCATACTCATATTGTTATAAACAGTTTGCACACATTGAAACCAGTCACAGGTAGGTATATATTACAGATCAGTGCCTAAGAATTTCTAAATTTAACTTAATCGATCAAAACATACAAAATTGATATAAAAACGGTGTTTGAACATTATGTTTTACGTTGATAATCTAGTATATACAGTTAAAAAGAGAAGCACACATGGTACAAACTATCATTTTATAAATTTCTTATTTCTTATTTCTTGTATGTCCTCTATTTATGTTCTCACAAATGCCTTATGTGAATTTGTTTGTACTATTTTGAAATAAATAAATGCATAAATATATATATTTATATACATTTGTAATGTGAATTATAGTAACATAAAGAATGTTTTTTTCTAGATTTAGAGGGTATGTGTTTCACGCAGCATAACACCTTTTTCGCTGTCAATAATGAAACACAATCGGTCCATCACTTCCGTGTCTCAAACAACTACGACTTCTGTCAAGAAGATATATTTGGAAATAATTGTTTAAAACAGCCATGGGACGTGGACCAGTTACCGGATGGACGAATTGTTGTTTGCGACGGAGCTGAGGGACATTCAGTAAAAGTATATTTAAACACTCCTCTATATTTTCTATGTACGTTTGTAAAGCAAAAGCAAATGAAAGTGCTGAAATACTACGACTAGATGGATGGTGTGCTCCTTAGAGAGCACAAATGTCTGCCATATTTTTTCCTCCTATATTTGAATATTATGTTCCATCATTTATTTTTTTTCCTGATACCAAATAGAACTAGATCCAATTTAATGTTCAATATTTGATATGATCTAGATAAAGGCCTATATGTAGGCAGAATATACATGACAACTTTGTTATAGTTTAATTAAATATTTTAGTAGCAATATAGATGGCATAATAATAGAACCTTAAGTTACAAGAATTGGCTTCAACGCGAAGTGAGGTACTGGACATGACGAGTATTGACTATGTATCACAGTGCTTTTATATAGTGAGCCTTGATTGATGACGTCAATGACTTGTGTATTATAAATGCCAAACACCTTCAAATAAGCCAATTAGGGGCCAGGGATTCCGCTCCGTGGTTTCAGCAGGGTGTAAATGAAATTTTGATTTAGGGGTAGGTGTCTTTAATATTAAATACCAAAACCATATATCAAATGGTTATCTTAATATCCTATATTCCACGTTCGATAGCTATTTTATATTTATGTATATAAATGATGGTCTTTCATGATACGTAACATATAGAAAATCGATGCACGAAAAAATAAATCAATTTTATCGATTGCTTGCAATATCTGCATATTTTCGTACAGATTGCAGATAATGATATATGGATTGCTATTTATTGTAAAGTTGCTAACATCGTATAAAAATTGATGGGTTTAGAAGTTTTACATTGCATTTACATCAGCCAATCGTCATATATTGATTAGATGGACTCACAGGCATACCAGATTATATGTTGAGGTTATGCACTTATACCATACAAACTTAAGATATTTGAGAAAATCAGAGCGTTCCTACACAGTTTGGCTTCATTTGAAATAAGCAACGATAGTCAATCATGTAACTTGTGAAATTGTCTACTCTCTAAATACAATAAGTCGTTTAAAGGTTTAGTTTTATACATTTGAATATGTAGTAGATGTTCTAATATAACTTGATGACTTCAAAACTTAATCAGTAAAACGTAATAACAGTACTTCATTAAGATATATTAACCTTATCTAATTCAAATGGCATCGAATGGTTGCACATTCAAAATTAGCCGTTAATTGCTAAGTGACTATATGTTCAAATCATGAGCAGGTTCATCGGGAGAGGTTTGCTGTCTTTCGTCACGTTTATACCATACCTTGACTGAAAGATAAAACAAGATTGTCGGACTACAATTTGTCATATCTTGCACAGCTTTATTCGATTTTCATCAAACCTTAACACAATCGAGAATATAAATACAAAATTGCAATGGTTGCCTTGAAGTGCATCAATTTTAGTTATAACTTGAGATCTAAAATCTTTACAGACAAATCCATCAATAATATGATTTTAGGAATGGTAAACATTAGGCTTGTAATGAATATCGTTGGCTATATAAACTGCTGTCTGCGACACGTACTGGTAATTGTATAAGGAAAATGCTGTTATCCGTATAGCAAAATGCCTGGCTGCCACAATGAAAACACTTTCAATAGCGGGAAATGCCTAAACTCGAAATGAAAACAGTTTTTGGGGATAGTGTATAGTGTTTTGATAATGCCTGATTGAATTATTTATTTTCCTGGCTAGCAAGTATGAATATTATATTACAATATATGATCAGACGATTCGATAACTAAATGTTAATCATTATGTATTTTAGTAGGACTCATTTCGGAATCAGGTTGATTTGTTTAATGTGTTTTTGTTCTGAATGTTTCGTTGATGTCTTATAAAGTAGAGCTGCACAGATAACATGCACGTATAGGAATCATGGGTTATTTTCAGGAAACTTATTTTAACTTACTTAATTCAACAATTCGAAAATAGCAGTACTAAAATAAAATGCTACATACGTATACTTAACATTTCAATTTGATATTTACAGGTATTCAGCAAACTTTGGAACGGGTGGAAGAGGACTGGTTTCATTGCTCATTCTATGCTACATGATGCATGTTCAATTGCTGTGAGCCCAGAAGGAGATGTGATTGTTTGTGATTCAGGGTCCGATACGGGTACCCCGGCGATCTATTCAATTAGATTGCTGGGAGGGGATAGATATGACGTAAGTATAACTAATTTTGATTGTGGAGTTTGACTAGGAAAACCACATTTTCAGGAAGAAAAATATAAGTCCATTGTACCATTCAAACTAGTTAAACTATTTCATTAGAATTAATTATATATAAAAAGGACTAATTATATTTATTCGTTTTTGAGGAATAAATGATCATTCACTTCGAATGTTTAAAACAAGCTGATTAGACTTTAGAAATACCAGAATGAAACCGCTATAGTTATATGTGTCGTTGATATGCAGTTATTCACATTTTTAAACATGCATCTATACAGCCATATAATAGAAACAACCGGCTTTGCATCGAATCACTATCCTGCGTTAAAAATACCTATGAATCATCTATTGAGTACATACTTGCTTAGGCACCCAAAACAAAGCTGTTATTTCGCAACGCTTTGTGTGTTTTGTCGACGTAGCTAATTATTGCCTGCCAAGCAGTTTTATTTTTGGATTTCATTTTCAGTGTGTTATCTGTATATGAGGCAATAAACTCACAGGTCTTTGCGCATATATTAAATAATCATACTATGTTTAATATTATAAAAATGGATAAAGATATGGAGTAGCTTAAATAGGTATGTTTTCTAGCATATTTAAACAAACTGGTTTTAATACTTTTGTATAGGAATAATAACGAAATACATTGTTTGAAAATGTAAATATAACGTTGATTGAAAATGTCGCTTCCATGGCCGAATAATTATATTGAATAAGCTTTTATTCATACGCCCCAACATAATAATAGCGTTTCTATTTCTACTTTCGTCGTGGTCATGTAACAGATTCTTTTTCTTTAAAAAGCAGAAAATGATAACACCTTTTTTACGTTTGTTTCAGAATAAACAGTGAATCAATTAGAAGTGATGGTTTCCAAAGCATTAATAGTGGATACAAAAATGCTCTATTTTATCCGGCCGACGTCGCAGTTTCGACATTCCGACATTCAGCAATCTGGAGATAGAGAATAAGAGAGAGAGAGAGAGAGAAAACAAAGAGTGGATATGGAGCGCGAAAGGAGGCGGCGGGGGGAGGGTGTGGCTAGAAGAGCAACTTAATTCGAATTGAAATTTGTTCATGTAAATTCTATTCAAATGAGATTAAAACAAAATATAGTATTCCTATTTGTATATTCCTTTTATAATATAATCAACTGTTATAAATTGTTCTGGTTCTAAACATTCCGTAAACAACTGCAAGGTTTATAGTAAGCGGTTAAGTATATGGCATTAATATTTTTTTTCTATTCCATTTGTGCTGTTTCTACCGAACATGTTTTATTTAACGATTCTCAAATTTTAATATCAGTTAATTTGCATTCATATTTTTGGTTCCAGTTATACATTTATTCTATTTTATATCCTGATTGACAATTGAAAGAGGATAAACTTTTGATGAGAATCGCATTCTTTTTGCTATTTAATATCTTTAATTGATAACTTGAAAGAGTATAAAATTTTGATGAAATACATGTATATGAGAACCGCTTTGTACCACTTCATATAAGAGTGACACTTTATATCGATATGAGGTCATGTATACCATTTCAAATATCGAATATCAGGTCCTACACGAGTGCATTCGATTGATTTACAAAAAGGGTATAGAAACGTTTTTTGTTCAAAATAAACTGAATTTTGGTATTTCGACACATTTCTTTACGCCAATTGTGAGAAAATAGGGAAATAGCACAATAAATACCAGAAACACAGGTTTCTGGTATTTAAAAAGGAAATACACTTGTATTTTTTCCATGACATTCTTTTATTTCATTTTACATGATATGAAATTAAGCGTATGAAATAAATTGAACCATTTAAAATAATGCGCGATTTAAAATCTAGTAGAAGGATGAAGCCATATCAATATGAATTATGCTTTTTAAGGTGAAGACAACTGTTCAGAAGTATGCTGGAGGAAAATGTCAGTTTAAAGATCCATGGCATGTTACCTGTTCAGCGTCCGGATACATTGCTGTTTCAGACCAAGCTACAATCAAGGTATTTTAGAAAAAAAATGTTATAGTGTGTGAAACAATGATGCAATTTGTATAGTTTGTTTCGAATATATTATGAAGACAAAGACACACTGATATTGCAAGTGAGGCATATTAGGCGTGCTTCTATTCTATTCGTTTATTAAAATTAATTATTCATCTACTAAATACCTTAATGCGTTACTCATGTATGATATTGCAATATGGCTTGATCAAAAGTATAAAAAAAACATATTAAACGGGATTTCAGGAGCTGGCAAATAAACGAATTGTTATTCATTAGAACTATTTATGTAGCGATTGGCTTTACACATCATACTTATCCACACATTATCATACAGTTAAAAAGTTCTTAATTCGTACAACCTTGTTTAGGCATAAACACTCTTTTCTATTTTGTACAGCCTAAACTACGGACAATTAGATTTGTCCTTGCATGGAAATTTAATATGTTGTGTGCGTTGGGTTCCCATTTCAAAACTGAATATACTTGGTACCTGAAAAAATACTTGGACTCAATCGAAACCCAAAACAAACATATGTAATCACCTTTTAGACTAATCAGTAGTCTATCTCATCATCAGACTGTAAATTAATGCTTTCTTATTATTCGTGCTAATGTACTGATTGGCATTTTAATGATATATATTTCACCCTTTTTGTCCCCAGCCAATCAATTTGGCGGAGGGCTATTACTATCCCCCATTCCATCCGTCCGTCTATTAACATTTAAGATGCAGTTGTTTGTATAAAACCTCTGTCCTAGAGTTCCAAAACTTCAAAAAGGTACAGAATATATATTGCAGATGTGTAACGTCGAGGCTTCAGTTTGATCGACGGAAAAATATCGAAATTACGAGGGTCTGAACTTAGACGAATTTAGGATATTTTGGAAAATATTTACAGCACAAAAAGATTGCGCGTATATCGTGACGTTGTGAGGACTATGTTTTGTGGATGAATATGTCAGGGCAACGGTGTAAGAAAGACCATTTGAGAAGACGTTGTGAGAAGTGGTCGTGAAAACGATGTTGTAAAATAGACGCTGTGAGAATGACGTTGTAAGGAAGACGTCGTGAGAAAGACGTTGTAAGAAAGACGTTGTAAGAAAAGCTTTGTGAGAAATATATTTCTTTTGACCTGCTTCTACATGTTCATGATAAATAATGTTTTGCATAGGCTGGGGGCTTTGCTGGGGTGTTTCTACATTTGTTAATGGGAATTTTAGTAAGTCCCAGCTTCTTTTCCTATTTAAAATATGTACAAACTCTATAAATGACTTTTAAGACTTCATCAGAGACATGATATTTTTATCCATGTAAAATTTTAGATTCTACTTCTAAAGAACTAAACGCAATTCTACATATGTCAGTATATGTTACCACGACACCAAATGATCTTTCGCGAAACGTCTTTAAAAAAACTAATAGATGCATTCAAAGATTTCTCATTCAATTTACATGATAAATATATCAGAAAAAGGTACATTTTTTAGCCCCCATCCGGGGCCTAGGGGCCCGGAGGGGGCTATTAAAACGGGTTGATTTTTAACACCCAAAAAGTGCCCAAAAAGGTTTCGTCAAGGCCTAGCACTAAAACGATAAACATCAGTGTGAAGGAAAGTGTGTAAAGTTATAAGGTAGATGCCCGACCCTTTCATTTTTTGATTCAATGGATGATAAGTCGAAATTTGCTTTATAGTTGAAAATTTGTAACTTTTTTGGGGAAATATGACGCAAACAATCGAGGTGTAACCATTATGCTTCGCAACAATAATTAGGAAAAGTATGCTTGTGACGCAATTAATCCATAGTTCAAGTTGCATAACAATTGAATTATTGCGTCACAAGTGGATTTAGTGCACCAAGAAAAATATATATGATATGCTAATTTGTAGCATAATAATGTTATGCTTACAAGCATGAATTCATTGATATACGAGAATTGATATTCTAATAATTCTGCTTATTACATTTTTTTTGCTAAATGACAATGTTTAACTGCTTTATCAACATATTCAAAATATCAGAATCACTTAAATTCGACTTCGTGTCCATATGCAAATCGAATAGTTACATATTTGAGGAATCAATGAAAATGAGAGAAACAAATAGAGAGATATAAGCAGAGGAAATAAAACAGGGGATGGAAAGATAAAACAGGAAATGTTACGGGAGGGTGGGAAGTTGGGGGTTTTGCCCTCTACGATGGCTTGTTTCATTTAATAATGTAATAAAATCACACTTCTGTTAGGGTTAGGAATGGAGGTATGTGGAAAAACCTAAAGGGTCAAATTAATTTGTTCGCACTAAAGTAAGCTATTTAAAATTACTTTGAGTGCCTTTAACGTATATTATTTCATAAATCGTTATATTTAAGTGTTTTGACAAGTTCGGCCGATATCTCTGGAAATACGGCAAGACAAGCCATGGTGCAGATCAACTGAATGACCCTCGTGGTGTTTGTTTTGATAGCCAAGGCCGTCTCTTCGTATGCGATAGTGGATTGGAGCGAATTCATGTTGTTTCCAGTCAGGGAAAACTTATTGGCCACATTCCATATAGTTGGCTCTACATGGCCCCGCATGTTGTTTGTTTCACCCCAAAAGGTGATATAGTACTCGGTCAATCGGACGGTTTAATCCGAATATTCGAATTAAAATTCGATTAAACAGTCAGGGAATGCTAATAAAACATCTTTTTAAAATTTGGATTTGGTTTTCATTAGCATCTTGATATTGTTTTAAATAAAGCAGTAGGATTAACAAAGAATGTTCGATTAAATTATGTTGACCATAGCAGTGTTTTTTATGCTGGATTTTAACGTCACTCTGCTAGTTTTTTTGTCACTTTTAAGCTATTCTTCTAAATCATTCAATTTCATATACATAAATATGGGCGAAGCTTGATAAAGTTTAAATGAAATCATTTATGATTCTTTGAGTCAATGTATTCATTGGTTTATGTAGAATGGTTTTGTTGACACTAAAAGGTCAGTGACCTTGGATCCCCCGTGAACTTCAACAATTCGTGGATTCAGGATGATCAGTTTTACTAAAATTATAAGCATGTTTGCTTATAAAAGCACACACCATGTACTTAAATGATGATATCTTATATTATCACCCACATTTCCTCATCTGAATATGAACTTTTCGCTACTTTTTGAAGTGCTCCAAAAT
>LQRL01086018.1:3847-22168 GCA_001703475.1 Hydroides elegans
AGGCGTGAAATCGAAGTTGGCGCGCGTCTGAATGCCGATGTCTCGCATCCTGGGCTTGACGGGCGCAACCATGGGCGCCACGGCCTGCACCGGGGGCGGGCGGAGCAACGATCGGGAGGCCGAAGCTGAAATGGTTATATATTGATTTTGAAACCATAAAAGAGCTGGAGGGACTTAATCTGCATTTAGCATCAGGGAATAAACCCTGTATTCTTTTTAGATTAAACCGGTTAGAGTTGGAACAACTTTTTTCGGTTAACCCAGGGCTCGAAACTCGATATTTTACGCGGGGGCCCCAAGGGCCCCCGCTCTTCAAAACGTGGGGGCCCAAACGAAAATCCGGGGGCCCGAACATATACATTTATATGAAGGAGATTCGAAAAATTCAGGGGGCCCTTTTGGCCCCCTAGCTCAAAAACCGGGGGGCCATTTGGAAAATCCGGGGGCCAATGGCCCCTGGGCCCCCGTGAGTTTCGAGCCCTGTTAACCCATTCTTTTTTAGAGCAATTTTTTTCGGTTAACAACCGGATTACTCTTTATTCATACAACGCGTTCTTTTTAGATCACGTTAACCCAACCTTAACCGGTTAGAGTTGCTTCTAAAAAGAATACGGGGAATATATACTCATACCTGATTCATGTACACATGTATGTTTAGTATTAATACCTGTATATAGCGTAGAATATATCGAAAACGATCTCTTGGCCCATAGAAAAAAAATATTTGCGATTTTACTCATCGGTTTGCCACTTAAAAATGTCCTCAATTTCATCAAACATGAATTTCTTATTTTGATACTTAAATAGGTCCATAAGTGGGACTTAGTGGACTCAAGCTGGCTTTAAATAAGATATACTGTTGTTTATTCATTGATATAACAAACCTGCGGCAATATGTTCATCATTAGGGAATATTACAGTTGGCCCGCCAGACACCTTTAATGAGAGATAAATAAAGATCGTCAAATGTATATCATGAAATTATAAATGAGTCTATGACACCTCCCCATCCTATCACTTAAGTGTGATGTTATATATTTAAACATTTCAATATGGCTTCGAACGATTCTTTAACCAGAGGATGCAGCGAAAGAATTCCACAGTAATGTGCCATAACAAGATAGTACCTCCTGAAAATACTTTCACTTCCTTCATTGTCAACATAAGTTATTTACGTTACCTTCCAGAAATCTAAATTTTATAGTGCTATAAGATGTTCTTCTCAGCTTCTGTCACCCTTAATCAATTGGCTAATACATTTGTTTGCCCGGCTAAACTATATCAATACCATTCAAAACGCTTTGAACTCACCTGAGGCGTGACGGTTGCTATGCGCGACGAAGAGATGGCGCCACCCGTTGCCATGCTGGGCGTGACGTTGGCGATGATACTATGGGAACCCGGCGGCAGGAAGTTGGGAACGATCTGGTGTGAACAATATGTGGAATCATGTGAATGGTCTATAAAGTTCAAAGAAAAAATGCTAAGCTAAAAATAATATCTCGCCCTTGATTAAAAGGATTATTTGTGTGTTGCTTCTCTTTCGTTGCTGAACTACAGAACTGTTTTGTGTAAATATACATGTTCTTTTTTGCTTTTCCCCTCTAAATTCTCCAAATAAATCAACTTAATTTTGTTTTGTTCAATGAATGAATCATGAAAGTTATCAGAACGATCTCCCATGATAATCATTGAATATTCAATGGCCCGAGAGGCACATTTATTACCCAAGTTCCCAACTCACTCATAACAAAACCGATTCTTTAAACCTACCGGTGGATTAGGCGGTCTCTGATGCATAGTCGGGCCCATGAGATGCGATGCCAGGTGTGGTGCAAAGGGCGGGACGGGCATGGTTGGTGGCATCGGGGGTGGATCTGTCTGGATCTGTCGGTCCACCTGCTCCGTGCAGAATCCTGTTTAACGTGAATGAGATGGAGAAGTATGGATTTAATATGACGACTGATAACAATTTAAGTATGCAAACATGTATAATCATGTTTGAACGTCGTCAAAACATGACATGAACTTATCTGTGATCTAAAGCAAAGGCTAATTGTACATAAGAAATGTCAATGAAACGTTTATAATGTACCACTATTTTAATTATACATGTATATTGCAGATGCTGAGAGCTGAGATATTAATAAGACTAAGTATATGTTATTACCAATTGAAGTTACATGTATATTGTATTTTCAAGTTAAAGAATGCCTGGTGGCACACAGTGATACCTACCGACATACTCCGTTTTCTCGCCATCGCAAGGATTATCATCCGTACACAAACAACCACTTCTTTTGATAAAGCCACACTCGAGACATGGATAATCCAACCATTCCTGAAACAACATATTTTTTTTAATAATTGAACTGAAGTCATGCTTTTTGGTATAGGTTGACAGTTGTGGCAACAAATATGGTTTGAGTGTATTTAAAGGATAGTTATCTAAAATTGTCAGTATAATTTGTTAATTTATAAATGCTTAGTCAAAGTAATTTTCGTACCTGTAAATAGCTTATCGTTTGTTTACGAGCCTTTTGAAAAGCTGGACATTTGGGATAAACCATGATGTAAACCAGAAGTGTGTCTACAGAAATGTATGCTTTCTGATTATTATCCATGAAGAATTTTCGCACACTGTATTCTGATGATATATTCATGAATATATTCATTGCCTCCTGTTGAGAACCTGAAATGGTATAAAGCAAATCATATGCACCGCCATCAACCGATATCAATATGTGATCATCATATCATTTTTGTTATTGATAACCAATATATGGACTAATTGAATCAAGATGATGTTAAACATAGCAAAAATAATAATACAGTTATTGGATACTATAGGATACAAAACATGAGATCTTAGAAATAATTATTATTTATATTTTTAAATCTTACTTAGCTCAAAAAATGACAACACTTTGGCGAATTCCACATATCTATTTTCTGGACATAAAAGGTCGGCTTTTCGTGCTGGTAAAGGCTTCTGACTGTGGTACATTTCCCTGGTCGTTTGATCCACTATTATGCAGGGCAAAAGCTCCATGCCAGGCCAGCCTAGTTGATATATTGTTGCCATGGTTGTTAATTTTCAAATCTCATGACAGTATGCTGATCCACATATCGATTACCTTCAACCAATAAAAATTATGAGAAACCCATCCAAACAAAACCTTATATAAAAAATACTGCTTCCCGTCATGTACTTTAATGAGAAATAAAATATGATCGAAAATGCACTGTTGTAATTGTTCACTATTTTAAAACTGCTGCTGATTAAAACAAAAAAAAAAGCTCAGCATTAAACACTTCTTTGATTATTTTCATTCAATTTGTATGTTAAAGAAACAGTATCATCCAGAATCATTCATATTTTACTGATATTTTATTATTTATATAATTTCCAACTTAAAATGAAGTTGGTGTCATCATTGAGTTCAAAATGTAATGTGATGTCACAGATGTTAGGTACACGAGAATGAGCTATAAGCTTAGCTCTAAATAGCCCTTTACGTATGTCTGCGACCGACAGTGGAGAGCAACCCACATAGGCTATTCAGAGCTACTATAAGCTATGGTAAACCTCGGTGTAAGGGAGTGATGAGATACAAAAAAATACATGTATATTTGACACATCTCATGTTTGAATTATTTGTTGGTCAAAATAAATGTGCACATTCACGTCAAAGTCAAAAGTTGTCATAAAAAAAACAGTTACCCCCCAAAAAAGTTCACATCCCCAATCCCTACGAGTACACGTGTAAAGGTTTCCCTAACTTGCTCAGATATATATAATCTTTCAATATGCTGAAAACAACTCGAGCTATTAATTTAGACACTAGTGAAACCGTGTTAATCACAAACACAAGCTCCCAATATCAATTTAACTTTGATTACTTGTCAACATACGACTTGAGTGAAAATGGACGTCAGTAATACAAAATTCAAACCTTGCCATGATGTTGACTTTATTACCTGCCTTAAATAGTTTATTTGACTTTAATGTGAAAAATATCCAATATTGTGATTGATTTCAAAATGGCAGCATGTAGATCAGGCTACCCGGATGTAGGTCAAATCTTAGAATTGTGAGGGTCGATAGACGGTCGCACCTAGTAAAAGGCCTGAAAACCAAGTATTCCCGCTTTAGATGATATAGTGACATTTAAATAACATAGTACCAGTGAATATTATCATAATATGATAGTCAGAAACTTTTAAAAGGGCCTATACAAAAAATGGGAGATGAAAATAATATTGAATCCAGGCGGCAACAAGTGCATCACATGGGCGATAATAAAGTTACAAAAATAAATGAATGTTACCGCATTGATTGCAATGACACTTTTCATCAACCAAACAATTGGTAATATATGAATCAAATACTAACCAAATAACCCGAGATTAGTTCATGACAGTTACATATTTTTGAAAGAAATTCATTTTTCAACTAAGAAAAACAAACAGACGACGACATCCCAGAATGCAAATTTCTCCCGGTACCATATCTCATCAAAGTACGCGGTTGTTATTTTTGGCCCACTAATTATTTGAAAGGTTCTGTGACGGGCACCAGCTATATGTAAATGTCCTCTTTCGGTTGTTTGCCGTTGCTCAAAACATGAAGAGTGTAGAGTCTTTTAGGAAAAGATAGTTTCCAGCATGCAAATATGTTACTTTTTAGTGAAATTATGAATCACGATAGTAAAAGTAAAATAAAGTTAGCTGGATTAGTTAGAACATTAAGTCTCGTTTATAAACGACGAATTTGCAATTTAATATATATTCTCAAAGCATTATGCATTTATATGTATACTAGATGTTACATAATTTCTTAATAAGTTGTGTTTTGTAAATATATACAAGTTAAGTTAGTTTAGATACGTCTATTTTTATTCCTTATTTTGTATATCACATTGACAGAAAAAAGATATACGATTGCATTTATAGTCCACCCATGCTGGAGCTTTTGAGCAATACCTCGCGTATAACATCAAAAACAATATGGTAAAACGATCCATAAAAGGTAATTTATTGTTGTAGGTAGGCAATTTTGGGAACAACATCTGTAAAATCTTACATAGCCATTCTATGTGTTGCATATCCTTATGTTTTCACATTTGGATAACATTTATATAACCTTACGCAAACTACTCCTGCTGATTATAAAATTAGGTTTTTGTTTATGTGTTTGGTTATGTTCAATTTCGGTATGTACTCAAATGTCGGTTGAGTTGAAAACAAATAGCTGGAAGCATTCCATGGCAGCACCTTTCTTGAATATAGGTGATATTACAGTGGTTTTCCAGTGATTGAATTTGAATATGAATTTTGATATTAACGCCCTCAACACTCATTTGAGCTTCAAATTATGCAACATATTACGTTTTTGTATGCATATTGATAATATAATGATGACAATACATACATATGTTTGCATACAAATAACAAAACAATCAAAATGACTTGGTGGGAGCCTCGCAAACGACGCAAACAACAGCACTCATTAAAATGCAGTACATGTATGACTTATAACATAATCTACATATCAAAGCAACGAGCCAGGTTAATAGAAACGATGAACAAGTTTATATTATTCATTTAACGCAATGCACAATTTCCCGAATACATATTTGATGAATATGTTTAAATCATGTGAATAATCCTAAAAATAAGTTTAGATTTTAACTGATTAATTCAGGTAAACCTTTAGGTTAACTACATTGAAAGTTTATATGTGAAAAAAAATCTGTTACTGAGACATCATCATGTTCAAAATTCCTGTAGCTTCTGCAGAACATACTCCTCTTTTTAACTCTTCTTTTACACGCTGCACAAAAACAAATTCAAAATGATTCTTGGATATACGAAATATTTTTGCATTTAGCTTTATAAAACTTTTTTACATGCGCACAATAAAACAATATTCTATTTGTTTCGGTTTATACGGAGCAGGAGTTTTGTTTAGCTCTCATTTGTACAGGCAGCCGAAAATTATTTTGGTATATAAGGAGCGTAATTTTGCTCCCCTTTTTACTTGATAGGTTAAAAAAAACATCTTTTTGCATAAACAGAGCATGCTTGTCATTAGTCATCCTTATTTATCTCTCCTTTTTACATGCCGCACAACACATCACGATGATACAGGCACAGCAGCAAAGGAGCATCAAACCCATCAGAATATAGCCACACGTGATCACCCAAAAGGCATACCTTGCAATAATTGAAGCATAATATTGAAATTATAAATTAATATTCAGTAAAACTACATGTGATACTTAAAAAAATAAAGACTGATGCATTTAACAGAATGTCAAATAACGACTTTTCATTGAAATTATATGGAGCAGTTCATCTAAGCATACATGGATAATAGGTGTAGGGTGCGATATTTTATAGGTGTAGTTCCTGAAATTATTGGCTCCAAATTACCTTGAAAGTGTAATTTGTCTAACATGAATCCGTTCATTGATTTTCATAATATCGCGCTGACTTGAATAGACAAAAGATAAAAAATATGACTTACTTGTAGCACACTTCATGGCAATAGTTATTGTCATCTTTGTCGTTAAACTTCACTTTGGAATGATTGCTGTAGACCCATACCGTTCCTGTAAAATACAGTGCAAAAGTAATGAATGAGAATGATGATTTTGATAACTTTAGTAAGATTGCACGAAAAATGCCATATTGAGTGAAATATTGAACGATTTCGAAAACAAAATTTAGCTGCAATAGCGACAAAACATATAATTACATTTATCTTTCACCAGGCAAGTGCTCCTTTAAGTCCGACCCTCTTTAATGTTCCCCGGTCGTCGTATTTTAGAAGTGTACTATAAAATAAGTCATGCAGACGTCGATTTGTAGCCGATTATAAAGCAACATTGAGCTGATGGTGGTACGTTAACGGGACATGCTATTGTCGATATTCGCTTTAATGAGTACGTCCTATCGCATCCTAAGGCGCGTTCACGCAAAAGCTTGCGTGAACAGAGGGGATTAATTGCTTTTTTAAATACAAATGTGGCTTTCAAGAATAACGGTTTTCGAGCTTTTTTACGAGTTTTTTTTATTTGCGTGAACGCGGCCTTACGGATGTCTCTTGCCGGGGCGGTTAACTTAAGAATATGTCAACAGCAATATAATATGCCAAAATGCATTGATTTATCACTTAATATATCACTTAGTTCTCGTGTATAAAGAAAAACTTACCGCAAATAAACCAGACAAAAAGAAATAGATTTAGCACTTGATCGATCGGATTAGGCTTTGCTTTTTCATCTTCATCCATTTCATCTTCACGCGCCCTAAAATGAGAATAATGAATTAATATAGAGCCATAAGGAGATTGAGTCAACCATGTGTGTTTTTCATTTTAATTAAATGAATGAGTACTTAAAATAACATATGTTTTTTTTCGTTGAGGGACATTTATTCAACGTGAACTGCAACGAAATATCAATGATAAACGCGTAAACGATAAATATATTTACAAGCACAAATGCAAAAACGCTACGGCGAATGAGAGGTTAGAACTGTGTTGTACAGTACATGTCGAATACTATGTTTAAGAAAATATATATTCACTTCTGACGGATAAATAATCCAACTTGAAAGATTCCTTTTACGATACCGACTGCTCCAGCCACTATTAAGAATATGGGTATTAATTTTTCCATCTTGCAGTCATTTAGATATATAGAGCCTAAAGATAAAGAAAAAATATATAAGATAAGTTTCAATGTAACCTTTTTGAAATACTTAGTTCTATTCTCTAAAGCATTCGCTATAACCATAAACTTGCTCTTCAATAGCATACATTACACACAATCGTATTGCACCCAATATTTTCAACAAAAAAGACGGCGAATTTTGATTAAAATGTGTATGGTGTTAGCCATGTATATATGTCATTTTTTTTATATTAGGTGATTGGATGTATATCTTACTCTGCAATGTGTTTTGTTCACCTGTAGGTACATACCGATGGCGATATTTGCGATTGGTATGGAGAAGAGAAACAGAAACATCGCGATTGAGCAGACTGAAAAGCCAAAAAAAAAAACTTAATTAATGCAAGATTTTTATTGTATATAGCTTAAATCTCAGTTTGAAATTCAGGATTATCAACCAGTTTAGCTATTCAATAAATAAAAAATATGCTCACTCGTGCCACACCAAATTCATTTCTACTTACTGGTATAGCAACAAATTTAATTTCTACTCTCTTTTGACGGAAAAAATCAAATGTCTTCTCTCCGGTATAGCAAAAAAAATCATTTTCAATTAACTGCTACCTTAACGAATCTAATTTCTGCTGACTGATACTGCAATAATTTTAATTTCAACTCACATTGATGTAACAAATTTAGTTTCTACTCTCTACGCAACAAGCTTGATTTTACTCACTGGTACCACAGAAAATTCAGTTTCTACTCACCGCAAAAAAAAGCTACTTACTGGTACCGCAACAAACCATGACGACCATCTTCTTGGCGAAATCCACATTTCCGTCTGAGTCATCTTTCGCCTGTTTCACTTTCCCGAAAACGCTATCATACGAAGGAGGGGCTGTAAGGGAATAAAAGTGTAAAATGGAAGGAAATCATAAGCAAAGAACATGGAAAATATATTTTATCAACATAGGCGAAGTTTTAGTGGAGAGCGGTAGATTTCCCCAGTTCCCTCTAATATCTCATATGAAAAGTATTGTTTATACTGATGTCCTTTAGAAAATGCAATCATACAGAAAAATAAATGAAAAACAGAAACTCTAAAATTTGCCATTTTGTCACAAATGAAGATCACCAAAAAATAGGCTTGGTAAAACACTAACAGCTGTTTAAAGATAATCTAAGGTCTTCACTAGAATATAGATACATAAACGATATATCATAATTGTAACTTAAATAAAAAGTTAGTATAATGTCCTACCACTTGAAGGAGTTTCGTACGAAGGTGGAGCGGGAACATCGCTGGGCTGATAATATAACATTTTATTTAATTGGTAATTTCACATTTAAAATAATTCTTTATTTTGAAGTTCTTATTCATAGATCAAAAACTGTTTTTGAACTCAATGCTTTATTTACAATGGAAGCATAAGTTAAAACATGGGTCGTTGTATATTTTTACGCATGAAATGCTCATTATAAAAAAATATGCCTTTTCATTTATTTATCAATTCATGGACAAGGGGGTTTCATTCGAATTGTTTATTCGAGAAAAAAAATAATAAAATGTTAAGACGAGCACCTCACGAGATATTCCCCAAATAAGTGTTAAATTACCAACCAAATTCCAGCTGGCTTGGAAAAAATTTGAGAAAATGCTTTCTAGTTTGGAGAAAAGAGCAGTTTGAGGAATACCTTTTCTCGATAATTTTTTTATTTCCGTAATAAAAAGTGAAAATAACTGTTTTGAAATTGATCAAACTTGCTTACAGTTGTATAAAAACACTGTCATTTACAATGTACCTGTAGGACAGGTGATTTGTTTATATTCAACATTTCAATTTTCGCAGAATGTGTATCTTTTTTTGTTCCAAGCTGGCTAGAAAGGGATAATATGCCCAGCTTGCTTGGATTGTTTTTTTTTGTGCAAAATGTTATTAATTAAAACCCACTGTTTTGTTGTTCTTAATTGTAATGTTATTTAAGGTGGTTTAACAACCTTTTGAAAATATGTTTTGGAGTACCCTTGTGTTAATTAAATTATGCTTAATGTAAAATTGGTAAAATAAATTTCTTAAGTGAATATTGATTATATTATCAATATGAATAATTTAATGATATAAATAATCGATTGAAGTGTTTAACCATATGTTCGAAATAGAGAAAAACATGAAAGGGAAAGTGATTCGATGTATCTAGCCCATAGCCGCCTTTTCACAAACATCGTGTTAATAAAAGCTCGAAAACCGAAAACTCAAAAGCTACATTTGAATTAAAAAACACAACCGTTTATCTGTTCTGTTCGTGCAAAAAACGCGTTTTTAGCATTACTTGTGAACGCGGTCTAATAAGAAATCGTATACCGGATTCGTGACATGTTAGAATTCTGTGCAGGAAAATATTTTCTTATGGAACAATGTAACGTCAATATGATGATGTCATTCGGTCGCTTGTGAACGTCTCCGTATGTTGCGACATAATTATACATTAATATGTTCATACATGTATATAAAGTATTCCAACCACATAGACGTCCTGTAAGATCGGTTCATTGTGAAATTGTCGCCGCGAAAATTAACTGGGACATTTTTTTATCCTTTGTTAGTTTGGTTACGTTATGGTCAGCGGCTTTATGCGTTTACGCCTGTTGAATTTTATTTGATTTAAAATAAAGATATCCCAGCGAAATTAATACAGCTGGGATTGCAGACGCACAGAGCCACTGTGAGCATCACAACGCAAAAAAAATCCTGAATTGACATTGAACTATAGTAGTTATAGATCTTAATCTAAACAAGTTTTGTATAAATTATATTTAACATAAGAATTTACCGCAACTGTCGTCATTATGAAATCCGATATTTTTTTTTCAAATAACTATTTCAATAAATATTCAATAATTGACATTTATCTCACAGTTTTATCCTAGTCTAAATAAAGTAACAAAGTTGACAAAAATTAAGACGCATTTATCTAGTAACAATAATACAAAATGTACTTGATTTGGCACAACTATTTGTAAGTTCTAAAGTCCCTGAATAGCCAATAAACGTGTCTAATGTCTTTGAGGCATAATAATATAGACTTTGCATGGATATAATCATATGGATCAATATGTTCTATAATGGAGAGTCAAACGTATATGGATCTATCCAGTGTTCCAGATAATAATGCAAATGTGGTTTAACTAAATATTGTTTCATGGCGTCGTTATTGTCAGCAACGTAACTTTGTTTATAGCATATAATGTAAAGGGTACACAAACTTATGCGTTTAACTTGTTTTATATGTACGAAATATTCCATATAATTAAGAATATAAAAATATATGTATAACAATCTGGTGCCGTCTTGCATTGCTCTCCTTAATAAAAAAAAACACTGTCCTCAATTTAAATGGATCAGGACCGTTCTATACAAGTTGCATAACATAGATATATGTCATATATCTATGTTATGCAACTTTAAGCTTAGTGCTAATGTCAAAGCGTGTCATTAGTTCTAAGCAGTATGGATTTTTTCAGTATGGTTATCATTTTAACAGTAGGACTCTACGTGGTTGGCTTTGCGTTTTAGAAGGTCAATCCAAAACCAAAATTATACATTATTATTACCCCTCGGTTAACTGAACTTGATTCAAGGCTACACCCCATCCCCCCACCCCCTTCTCCCAAATGAAACATGTTCAAAGTTTAAGTTAACCGAGGGGATAGCTTGAAATCTATTAATTTTACCGGGGGTAGCTTGAACAAGAGTTGAAACTTTTTAGACCGGTCAGACCCAATAGCGACGTTTATCTCGTTTCTTCAAAAACTCATTGGGACACAGACCGTGTTTTGGCGACTCATTTTGTAACAGCTGTATAACTGTCGCGTGTCGTGTGCCTGTTGTTAAAGTGGCGCGAAGACACGGACGGTAATCATCAGATAATAAAGTTTCAGTAAGATGTAATGGGTGGCTTCTATGTATGTACACATATGTGTATATTTGAATATATATTAAAATGGTCACATTATAACTACATATAATGATTATATTTTCATTAGAATATTAATTTGTTGATCAGTGTCGCTTCAAAGAACATTATTCGATGAGTAAGGATTGTTTTTGTAGATAATCAACTGCTATATATAAAGGTTAATATGTCAGATTATAAACAAAGTTGTTATGTTTTATCTTATATCAACAATACTCGATAGCAGTTCAAACTAAATAAAGTTGTGATGAATTTCAATTTGGCGTAAAATGCTAAATACAAGCAGCATTAAATTTTCAAATAAAAACACAAACGAGTTACCAATGAACGAATCAATGCCCTTAGTTAACTTACCACATGTGCTTTTAAATGAATGAGTTGCCACCCACGTTATACGTGCTACATCTATATTGCAATCACTAATCTAACAGTCATGCTGTTGAGTAACATTATGTTAATGCCAGATTATACACACGATATGGTGATAATTGAGTAAAAGTGTCTTTTTTTTTGCAAAATGTAAATCTGCTATCAAATGAGTATAATACGTAAATGGTCATTCGCAATGATGAGCTTGCTCTTTCGGCATTTGATAAATTTATATCGTGGCATACGTAAGACAGAAGCAGATTTATAGATTAATACAACAACGAACAATATTGTTGTTTAGATTGAGTTTTGTTTCATCGCTTTTAAAAACAATTTAGACGAGACTTACTTGCTTATAATGCTTACTTGCTTATATTATATATCTCATATATATATACAAAATATTACTATAGAAATAAACTTTAATTAATCAAAGAAATGATTCATCAAAACACTTTCATTTAAATTAATAACTGATTCAAAGGATATTTGTACACTTAATATTGCTGTTACGACACTCGTATATGTAAATAAAAAGTACACATATGTATATCATATAACCAAATTAACTATGACAATATTTCAATCACGAATTGCAATCAATAATGGCTAAAAATGCAATCGAAACTCACGAAAACATTCCTTCGAGTCATGGACCCTATGCTGACGATTGCAACGTGGAATTAATAGGTGTATACGCAAAAACAAGTGACGTCATTCAAAGAAGGGAAGTGACGTCACCGTCTGTGGAATCGTGTTCCGATTCGAGCGAAGACGTCGATATGGCAAGGTACGTCAATGTTTACGATTTCATAGATTACATATCTATACTAGTTTTGTTCAGGGATAAAATAAGGAATATTTTAACAAAGGATGTAAAGGGATTAAGCCCTAAAAGCTTCAAATAATTTCATTTCATTGCATATTTTAACGAATTTTTATTTTCAACATCGCATTATTTGTATATCACCTTTGATATAGACGACTCTGGACATTTTCCTATCTTTAACTTAATTTTTGAACACTAATTTCATATTAAAATGAATACAATCCTCAGTGTCCCTATCAATATAGGTCAATAAGAAAAGTATTGCAGCGCCCTTTTGATTTGATAGTTCATACTCTTCTTTCCTTGTAGAATCAATCACTGCATAGTTGGATAACTTGATAAGGAACATTCGGTCATTATTTCAATCATATTGACTACAATAATCTGATTTATTAAATTAATCCTATTTCGTGCCTCTTACAGTTTCAGAATCGAAGACGATATCGACCCGGACGCCATTTTGATTTCGCGCAACCCACTTAGTGATGACGTCATAACTGCACAAAAAGTAGTGCGTCAAGTGACGTTTATCGAAAATGAACCGGAAGAGAGATGTGAGTCCGCTTGCAGTATGAGGCATTATAACTTTCATGAAAGACAACCGCCTGTTTTAAGGGACCCTTATCTGGGTAAGAGCATGAGGTCAATTCATATACAGTTAAAACCATTTCTAACCCAAAAACTCAAACGGCTAAACTATACATCTCAAATGCGTAAATGAAACGTTTAAATGAGTAAGCTAAACTATCGAATCGGCTAAACTACAGCTGTACTAAACACTAAACGGCTAAATGGATAATCGGTTTAACATCTAAACGCATTAACGATTAAACGATGCATGTGTCAGTAAACCATACATAGCAAAATGCCTAAACGCTTGAACGGCAAAACACCGAAACACCTAAACGAAAAAAGTATACATGAGAAAACGCAAACGTTTAAAGGAAAATTTTGAAACGAAAAAAAATGCTATCGATATTTAGGTTAGAAATGGGTTTCACTGTTTTGATTTAGTTTATTCAACAAAGTATTATTTTAAAGAGTTTATTTACTTTGCTCGTTAAGGTTTTTTTTGCTTTTTCTCCAAAAAAAAAAAACCTTGTTCGTGACCAATATATTTAGGAATCCTTAATATGCCGAGAGACAATGTAAATATCATCTCAATTTTTTGATTAGGGACCGGCCGCACTAGAAGCTTGTTCTTGTTTTTTTTCCTAACAAACCTGTCTTCTAAATTTATTCCTTATGGGGAACTAAAAAGCTACCTAAACGCAAAGGCAGGTTTGTTATGAAAAAAAAGAAAAAGCTTCCAATGTGGCCAGGCATTTTTTCGTTTTATATAAAAAAAAGAATATTTGATTGTTATTTAAAGGTCATAGTTGTTCAGAGCACTATCAAGAGAGCGAAAATGAATACGACCACGTGATTCATCCTCTTCCGCCAGAAACACTTTATTACCCGGAAGACAGCAACAGCTCATATATTGACGAGAAGCCACGTGAGTTCCGATTGTAAATCATGTTGCATATTTCATTTTATATAATCAAAACAAGTAGTGCCTACCACACTGGAAGCATCCACGTGAGTTAAAGCCACATCTGAGTTTTTTAAACTTTTTTTCCAGTGTATTCTTTTAGCCGCGTTCACGCAAGAATTCACACAAACAGCCCAACAACACAGGTCGCGTATGTGCCTATATATAGGGATACGTCCATATATATACGGGCACCCCTTATTTTGGGGGACGTCTTCCACCTGATACTGGAAGGGGTGTTTGGATACTTTTATTTTCTAGTGTCGAGGAAATTTATACGAATGGCATAACTACGGGTTATAACAGTAGATAATATGTTAACTGGAATGTTATTCTATCATTTTGTTCATTATTGCTTTGGTTGTTGTTTTGGTATACATTTATAGCATGGGTGTAGATTTGTACATAACAATAATTATTGGATCATATATGAATGTTATTTGTGTGCGCACATGCCACTTATTACACTAAATTGCACAGTTATCATGAGATTAATCCTTCTTAGCTATAAACGGTAGCGACAAATTAACCCGATGGGTAGTTACAGTTAATGTAAGTTATAAAAAAATTGGTGAGCAATGTATGCATTATTGTGTCACAGCTGCTGTTTTCTCCAATCATTGTTTTATGTCATTGGCGTTAGAAAATACCAAGTGCAAAAAAAGTTATAAAAACATAAAATAATAGATTTGTAAAGACATCTATATCCGAGTTTTCGGATGTCCATGGTTAATGCTATTAGCACAAGCAAGTCGTAATTGTAAAACGCTATCTATACATTCGTATTGTAAAGATGTGAGTTGGGTATCAATCTATTGTGATATTTAGATTGTATCATTGTATTTTTTTTCTTTCAGTAACCCCGGCCTCATTTCTGAAGAAAAAAGACGTGGGCATATGCATTAGATGCAATAATAAAGTCTATCCGGCCGAGCGAGTTGGTATTGAGGTAATTACGGTTTCAATAGGTTACTTTTTTAACGTGAATTGACAATCCGAACCCTTAGGCCGCGTTCACGCAAACGAAAATGCTCGAAAAAAACACTTAACCCGATATTTTCAAAAGCCACATTTGTATTAAAACATAACAATTTACTCCCTCTGTTCACGCAAAAATTTAGGATATTTTTTTTTGCGTGAACGCGCCTTAACACAATCGAATCTTAAACCCTCCCCACTCGGCAAACAACATCCTCAGGACGTCCTAAGCACGTAGTTTTACGTCCCGACGTCCGCGACGCAATTGGGACGTTTCTAAGATGTTAAAAACACGACGTCCCAGCTATTTTATAAAACGACGTCAATGGGACGAATTTTTCGTGACGTAACATATTTACACTTCCAGAGTACGTCAATAATCAGACGTTGTGAAGACATGCTATTAATGGCGTTCGAATGACGTTTCAAATTTGACGTCTCCTTGACGTGCCAATATGACGTGGAAAGGACGATATATTTTAGTCGGGACGTAATCTGACGTTCTTAGGACTTCATTTAAAGACGAACTTACCGAAAGCACTTTTTGTTTAAGAGCATTGCGAATACCCCTCCGAAAATTGAAAATTTTGATTTTTTATCACTTATAGTAGGGAATGTATTGATTTCAAAATGAAATATGATAGTCCAGTTGAATATCTATCATATTCCTCAAAAAAGTATATCTATGATATTTATGTATAAAATAATTTTGATATTTAGATAAAAATGTCCGTGTAATAAATATTACGTCCGATTAAAGACCGTCCTTTGATCGTCCCTTCACGGACAAGTACAGGACGTCGTAGTTATAGTCTTAGTAGACGTTTTTTTACGCACGTCCTTTGGATGTCCGATATGGACGGCGATGCGACGTCTAAAAAGATACGTCCGGCAAACTTTCATACAGGCCCAGTAGAGGGTTGAAATAGGACGTCATGTAAAGACGTCAAGGGGACATGATAAGGACGTGTCTTTGCCGAGTGGGTCATTGCTAATAATGGAAGTATTATTTTAAATATGTAAAATATAAATAATCAAATATTATACCAAAATACACCTAAAACCTTATGCGCCGTTTTCTTAAATATAATCTGTCTAAAAGACCACTTCTTTATCCCTCATTCGACACACGATACTATGTCCAATATATTTACATATACATTTACATATTTACATATTTTCATATACATTTGATTGCATACTTCCAAATATCCACAGGTGAACGTCATGCTACACAAGAACTGTTTCAAATGTCTGCGTTGCGACGTCACTTTGTCCTTAAACACCTTCGTTCTCTCGGCGACCTCATCTGGATCCAAGAACGTCTTCTGCAAAGGGCATGCACCGAAAGCGGATCGACACACGATTGATCCGGATGCCTTTGGGATCCGCAATGCGGTGCAGGCGCAGAGGATTAATAAGGCGGATAGTGTCAATGGACAGGTAGAATCTATAAATAAAGAGGATAGAGTTAGCTGGAGTCTACATTTTAAAAATAAAAAGGCGTTTGTTATCATTTTATTATATAAGGGCATGACAACACGAGAAGCTTTGCCTCTCACAAATCGTGATTTCCTATGTATTTTTTGAGAATAAAAAAAAGTCAATAGCGATTGTAATAACACTTGACGCGCTTTTAAGTTGCCATAACGAATTCATAAGGAACACTGTTTAATAGGGAAAACACACTCGTTCTCCGTGTGACCAGCCCCTATAATAACTATGATACACTTTGTAGGTTCGATTGAGAGACACGAGCGGGTTGCACTACGACTCGAGGGCCAAGGAATTTGAACATATCAAACATCTTCAACAACAGAACAAGAAACCAAGGAAGCAACATGTCTATGAAGCACTTCCCGATAAAATGGTAAACTCAAAATATATTTATCTAGTCTTTATGCCTTGTAAACATCACATTTTTGTTTTGCTTAAAAATGTAGATACAATTCCTATCGCAAGTCGCCACTTTCACATCTTTTCTTATGTTCATGAAATCGCTATAGAATCATCGCTCATTGCGATTACATAGCAAAGAACGCGAGTGAAAAACGCGACTGGCGATAGGAATTGCTAATAAACTGTAGCCACTACTTAATCGATATTCAATATCTTTATACCTTATATATTATGCCAATAGGAATATGAGACTGGTGACGTCATTCGTCAACTGCGCGAGGGTGCACTCAAGCGTGACACAGTCAAATACATCGCAGCCTGTTAAATATATAATGTTAGTCTCTGTGTTTATAAAACGACTTAATGTTCGCCGATCACTGATAGTAGCATTTTGTGGCAACGCTCATTCGATTTACTAAATAATCACAATGCATATTTTGATGTAGATTCAACGTTTTCAAACATTAGGCTCTCCTGTTTTTATTCATAGGAATCCGAAACTGGTGACGTCATTCGTCAATTGCGCGAGGGTGCACTCAAGCGTGACACAGTCAAAGACCTTGCGGCGAGTATCACCAATATGCGTTTGAATGGAAGCAGGTCAGAGGAGTCATCACAGACCGACTCCGATACAAGTAGGATATTCAATTTGATCAAGATTCTAATTACTTGAATAGGATAAGATCGTGGTTAAATTTAAATTCTCAACGCAGCCTGTTGGTGTTTTTCGATACAAACTATATATATTGCACAGTTCTAGTACAAATGGAAATACAAATAACATAACTATGACGAAGACTTTTTACGTCACGTGAATATGACTTCGCTTTGCTAACAAACTTAGATAAAAAAATGTCTCAATGCACCGAAATTAAGTGGGAAGTTTGATGTGACGTTGACGTCGCGGTGAAGTTGCTTCGGGGTTATTTATGGCTGTAAGTGGAGGTCGACGTTACAAGGACAGTACATATTAGCTACAAGATAAGCTAGCGTGAGGGGGTATTTTTGCTGTGTGTGTGTGGGGGGGGGGGGGGGGGGGTTTGACCGTTTACCAT
>LQRL01086022.1:9711-20628 GCA_001703475.1 Hydroides elegans
TATTGTTTATTCATGCGATTAATTACTTGCCGAGGGTAGCATCTTACAAGGTTGATTAATCAAAGGAAGTTGCATCTATCTTATGTCTACCGGTACTAATTTTGTAAGAAAGTCAATGCTTGACTGATGTAAACGATATTTAGATGGAGTAAATGCAGTAAAGTTATCATTTTAATTAAATAAATGATGTGAATTTGGTGTAAAACGTTTCGTTATGGTATAGTTATTTTGTTTGACTATTTAAATATCACATAAATAATGCAATATAAATTTGATATAGTAAATGTTGAATGAATATGATAAAAATGTTAAATAATGCAGCAGTCAGCTAGACGCAGCGTTTGACATTAGCGGTCGCACGGTCGCAAATGCGACTAACTTTTGGGCCGCGCGACTAACTTTTCAAAGTTAGTCGCGCACTCCGCGACTAATTTATTTTCCTAGAAATAAAGTTATATTTTATTTTCATGTCAATAAATTCATATTTTTCGCACGTGCCTTCGGCGCTTGCTTGGTTGTTCATAGACACTGGAAATTGTGCAGTGAAGTACACGTTTCATTCATTTAATAAACCTGTCGTTTTATTAGTAAGCGTATATATTAGAATCATCCTGCTATTTAGTGCATCCATTTATCATAATAACAAAAGTGTTGGAATAAAATAAAGGGCCTGAGTGCTGGAATGACAATAAATTAATGTTAGGTGTCCATCGAAATTTTGTGGTGCATTGTGCATAGGAAGGAATTTATGATAAATTTAGCGTCAGTTGGGGTGTATAGCTTTCAGAAAGATTGTTTCGTAATCGAATAGTCTATCAATTTACAATTGATGACTATCCAAAGGATATTGATGAAAGATACATTTAGAACAACCTATAACAAAATAATGTCCTTCGAATTAAATCCTAATATGCACCATATGGCGCGACTTACTTTTACGCCGCGCGACTAACTTTTTAGGGTTAGTCGCGCTTGCGCAACCATTGATTTTGAGTTAATGTCAAACGCTGTAGACGGATTTTCACGTTGTGTGTGTGGACTAAATGACGTCATGACAACGTCATATTGCGACGTCACACATGCTACGTCAAACGTTCAACGTAATTTTTGATGTCATTGAAATATATTTGTATGATTTTATCTTAAGACAATGACTCGTCATCTTAGTTTGTTATCGAAGCGACGTCATATTCACGTGACGAACATCGTAACTTAAAAATTCTGCGTCATAGTTACATCTTTTAAGTATTCGATTAAAGAGAATTGAAAAAAAAACGTTTGATTTTGAAAAAAATGTCATGATTAAATGCGAGGGGATTCGCGTTCACCTGGGAGAGGGCGTTTTCCATAGAACCTGTTTAAAGTTGTAAATGCTTAAAGTTGTATATGCACTGATTGCAGTCTGACAATCAATGTCATTATTAAAATATTATAAAGTGCCTCAAATTTAATTGATATAATTGACCATATTATTTTAAAAATGCTTTTGAATTAATCACTTCCATGTGAATGATTCTAAACGTTTAATAAAATGTGCAGGTATATCGAATAGTAATTTTTAAGCCGATATGTGTAGGAAATTGATATATTGATATTTTTCTCTATATATTTGTGCGTTTTCAATTTTAATAATATATTCTAAGAAAAATATTCAATTATCGAACAAACTTATTCAAATAATCGTTTGAAATAGATAGAAATCCCAACTTTAAAAATAATGACGACATATCAGTTTAATTTGAAATGGATTTGCCTAATGTATTACAATATAACGATCTTCATGGTGATCTTACGATCAAGGAACAGAACATCATGTTCTTGGTATTTTTTTACTTAAAAATATTATTACAGTATTTAATTTTGGAAGTTTTATGTAACTTTCTCACTTGTAAACTGATGCATCAGCATAATAACCCATGTAAACACGACACACACACACACACAACCCCTTTGAACAGACAGGGACCTTTAGCCTTTTAGGCCAGCAGCGCAGATAAGTAAATCTGCATTCTCCTCATTTTAGAGCTCCTCAAAATCATGTGATGTTTGTATCATGTGACTCTATCGGTCATGTGATCGATATATTTTAGCTTCTGCAGACGGTTGTTTAAAATGATGAAACAGCTCACAGTACGTTGACAACAAATACATTTTCCATTTTAAAACAAACAACCATATATAGGTTCAACATGTGATTCAAAATTGCACTTAAATTTAAGCTTAAACCAAGTTAGGAGTCCCCAGAATCAGGCCCTCCGAGTCTGTACTCGTAGGCCCATCCGTTCGTCATTCACCCTCCTTGCATTTATTTACTCTATCTTTTATAAAATAGATTTAATTTTTTTATGAGCTAGTATGTTTCCGAGAAGGACTCAACCGTGCCGCATCCCCCGTGTAGAAATCTCGCAGATTTTAACCGATTTTAGTGAACACCGCTGCACAGATGTTAAGTTCGCGTTGTTGATTACCAATTGCACCTTTGCACCTAAGTACGAGAATACTCAACTACTGAGAGATGCATTCAACGGCTAGATAGAAAGAGAGACATGCAAGTTTGTACGCGCACGTGTTTAGTCCTTTTGTTATGTTTTGTGATACGTTATCCGCACTCCACGACTTGATTTTCAGCTTGTTGCAGTGGTTGCAACGCTATGTTGCCTGCTGCCCAGCACAACAAGTACACGCATAGACATAGGATGCGAAGAGCCGCGAGGTGAAGTGGAACCATACTTCCTCAGTTATGCTGTCGATGCTTATTTACTTGCCCAGACTCCTAAATGGCTGAATTTCGATTTTGGGTATGTCGAATAAATCATATATAAGTTAAGAACGATTTTAAATAGTCTCTCTATTTAAAAAAAAAGTGATTATTGCGGTTTTATTTTGTACTTGAATTAAGTAAATTCACTCTCGAACATCATTGACACGGACGTAGAAGCATACCTTATATGTTTCGGGTAGTTCGATTTATTTTCCGTAATTGTGGGTGCATCAATCGCAATACTGAATTGAATATGATCTTTGTATATTAAATAATGCATACTGTTTATTGATGTTTGCAGATCTAAGAAACTGCAGTCGCTCATGCGCGGTCTTGCCCCTGCGATTCTTCGCTTCGGAGGATCGCCAGCGGACTGGACGATATTCACTGATGATTTGTCCATGAACAAGAGCATCAACGCCAGTGGAGTGTTACCTCCTATCTCTTTCTTTACAAGTAAGGGCGACTATCTTTAAGGGTAATGTTGTCGAGATGAGGAAATAATTGTGATTCATTGATGATCACTAAGCATAGATTATTTTTGTTTATAAACCAATCGCACAATGCATCCCAAAACTCTTCATGGGAATCGCAGAAAGTCTTTTGCTATTGTACATTTGATTACATTTGATCGCTGTAACGTTCTATCTACAATCGTAATAAAGTACATATTTGAATTCAAACATCTATGAGACCATAAGCTGTGTTGATGTGCTTACTGATGCACTAACTATCAAGACTAACCACGCTATACTCAGCATGTGATACATTCTAAACAGTTAAATAATTCACTTCCAATTATTTTTCCAGAAACTGACTTGGACAACATGGTAGTCTTGACTTCGTCAACCGGAAATCGCTTTCTCTTTGACCTAGACCTTCAACTCAGATATGGTGCCCAGTGGGATCCCACCAATGCCATTAGAATGATGCAGTATATGCAACAAAAAGGCTATGGGCAGAATATCGATTTTGAACTAGGCAATGGTAAGTACTTACATATAATGTTTATCATAAAACAACATTCTTCAATCTGCTTGACTAGTTTCTGCACTTGGATATGGTAACGTTTACAGAATAAATACCCGAATAATTGTAAGAGATTCTAAAACGAAAATATAGCATTAAAACACCTTGTAAAAATCGTTGGGAAATTTCAGATGAGTTGTTAAGCAGTTAGATCAATGCATCAAACAAGGGAAGTCTTTATCATGTCCTTGTGCCTTCATAAGAATGACTTGTATAATTGAAAGCATGTTAAGCTGAGTATGCAAAAGGCGTGTGAGATGTGATGTTAGATATATATTTTATGCACGATTTTATGTACGATTACAGAGCCTGGCGTCTACAATAAACCCGGTCAAACTCAACCAAGTCCCGATCAAATAGGAAGAGACTTTGTATCACTCGCTAAACTTGTCCGCTCGTTTTCCAACCTTCAAAATAGCAGCGTCGTCGGGCCGGATGTTGTGGGTACGAAACCCGGTACCCATGGCTTGAAGATTCTAAAAAGGTGAAGATGTATATCTTTGTATATCGTATAATTTTATGTGTCATTACATATTACAGAGCCGGACTACTATAATAAACCCGGCCAGACCAAACCCAGCCCCGACCAAATTGGAAGGGACTTTGTGTCGCTTGTCAAACTCGTGCGCTCTTTTGCCAACCTTAACAATAGCAGTGTGGTGGGTCCTGATCTGGTCAGTTCTACACAGGGTAGCACTGGGTTGCAGATCCTTAAGAGGTGAGGGAGTTGGTAATTAAGTGGGGATGTTGAAATTGTTTTATAGGGATAAATATATTTGTGGTTACTTAGGATGTGAGGGAGGGAAAGGGTTATTTAGTGGTTTTGCTAAAAAAAGGATAGGGTAACAGTCGATGAGATGTAAAAGGTAATAATCATATAAGAAAACAGCCTATTATGGCAATAAGAAAAAAAATGTTTTAGATATTCCTATGGAAACATTCGATGAAGTGTAACGGGCGATTATGCTATAATTAAATTGCTCCTGTGCTAACAACACGTTAATTGAATTTCAGTTATTAATTATTGTCTGTTCGTTTTATGTATTTGCAGTGTGCTGGACATCGCGGGACCACTCTTGAAAGCAGCTACCTTTCACCAGTAAGCCATCCTTATATTTAAACAAAATATTCATCTAAATGCTTTTTCTTATGCTTGTGTTCTAATCATGCTTATGATTTACTATTCAACTAGTTCTATAGATTAAATTAGTTATGTTATAAAAAGGTAGTTGTTTACACCTCATGGATCCTAAAAAAAACGCATAGATACCCAGAGGCATAGATGGCACACTTAAACAATTGAGCCTTAGTTAATTTTTATAAATTTGAACAAATTTCAAGGTAAAAATATCAATTTTAAGCCTTAAATATCTTTATACTTTTATTGCCTTCTTTTCAGATACTACTTACGCGGTGATACAGCTCACGTTAAAGACTACCTCGACCCTGCTCACTTCAAATTATTAGAACACACCATCTCCACTGTTTGGAAAACCGTTCATTCGTCTAACTCACCAAACAGCGCCCTCTGGATTGGGGAAACAGCAGATGCATGGCACGGAGGGACACCAAATGTGACGGATAGATTCGCTTCAGCGTTTTTGTGAGTTTGATAGCTCTTTCCTTTCTTCTCTTAGGTTAGATCTATTTTGGAGTAAGGGATCAGATAATTGGATTATAGGGGATCATGGATTGGATGGAAAAGGGAGAGTATGTGGTTTTGGGAATATATTGGATTGAACCATCTCCACAGTATGGAAGACCGTTCATTCGTCTAATTCACCAAACAGCGCCCTTTGGATCGGAGAAACAGCGGACGCGTGGCACGGAGGAACTCCGAATGTCACGGATCGATTTGCTTCAGCGTTTCTGTGAGTTTGATATAGGGAAAAGGATATCGGGGGATAGGGGCGTTTGCTTGAGGCGTTGTTAGGGATGGACCGGAAAGGAGTTGATTGCAAAGTGGCGGATATTTGTAGTCGTTTCTATATAATTGACTCTATACAAAATTAATGAGGTGGGAGAATATGCTTGTGCGTTTACACTACTTTTTAGATGTCCTTATCCTTGTGCCTGGATCATAAATCTGCATATTTACGAGAACTTAATCTCACAGTAATACATGATTTAATTTTGTTACATCCATTTCATAATTAGCATTGATATTGACGTCACCTACATCATTAGATAATCAAGTTTCACGCCAATTAATATTTCCTTACATCATTTACATTCGTTATGGGTCTTCGCACTTAAAGCGATCCAACATCAATAAGGATGTTAAGGTTATGATACCAAAAATATTTTTATTCAATTTTTTAAATGTTTATTTCATTATTGCATTCAGGTGGCTAGACAAACTGGGCGTGTGCGCGCGACAGGGAATAACCACAGTGATGCGACAGACGCTCTATGGTCACAATTATGGGCTGCTTAACGACACACTGGATCCAAATCCGGTTTGTGCTCGTGATTTATTGTTTTATTCAAGGCATCTTTCACTCATCCCAATCGTCTAAGTTGATTTTATCTTCAGTGTTGGCCGTTGAAATTCAGGCTACTGTCTTATTAAGTTTGGTTATTCGTCTGTCGGGCCGTCATCACAATTATACAGGCTTAAATATTTGAACGAAAGATTGTAGAGAATTGGTTATGTGTTCTAAATAAAGGTCAGGTCATAAAGGTCAGGTCTTAAACCGAAAGTTGATAATTAGAACTTATGAAAGAGGGTCGTGAAGATTATTTTCTAACTTTATATTTCTCTCCTTCAAGTCCTTTTCTCTTTCAAGTCCTTTGTCTCAATATCTACACAATATCTAATATATTCCCACAGGACTACTGGCTCTCCCTGCTGCACAAGCGCCTTGTTGGACAGCGCGTTCTCACCGTCAATGTGTCTTATGCACCGGCCACCACCAGGGTTTATGCGCATTGCACCGCCTCACAGTAAGTCTTTTTAAAGAACAATATCATTGTCATCAAATTGCTTCCCTCATATCAAATTTTGAGTTTTTGAAGCATGGCATACGAATCTCAAAGTGTGTGTATACCAGGAAATGAAAATAGTCTCAAATTTTATGCTAAGAAGTCTTGTAGCTACTATCGATTAATATCCCAGAAACCGTAGCCCAATCTCAGAGCCCCGAGTTCGATCCTGGCAACCGAAATGGTTGCTGGAGATTCAGTGTGGGCTCTGACAGAAGTACGGTAACTCAATATTTTTTTTTATTATACCGAAAATCATAATTTACCTTATAGTTATATTGCCATTGGATTTGTGATTTCCTTTGTCATACTTAATATATTTTAGATGAAACTAATAATTCCTTAATAACTCACAGGGCGGGTGCACCAGCAGGCAGTGTCACCCTGTTCGCTTTGAACGTGAATACAACCATTGAAGACGTTTTGTGGCTCCCGCAGTTTGCTCTTCAGAAGGCCAGTTTGTACCTAATGGCCGCACCTGGTGGAGATATCGCATCAAAGTAAGTTGTTACAGGGTCGGTTATACGGGTTTAAAATGATGGATTATATTCACAAAAGCATATGTTTCGCTATCCTTTGTGTATGTATCAGGGTCGAATCGAACTATTGCTGAAACTCAATACATTCCTGAAAACTAGCTCATGCTCTTTGTTGAAAATAGTGAAAGAAGTGAAAACCACAAATGCTCAACATGTTTTTTTTCAGTCCAGACTTTTTAGGCCTATATATTAATCACAAGTTGTCCTACCGCTGTAGAATCTAGCTCGTATAACATGAAAATGGGAAATCTTTACATTTCTTGCATGTAGGTCAGTAGAACTGAACGGTCAGGAACTTCGTTTGGGCGCTGGGTACGCACTGTCAACGACTCCAGGACGAACAGTTGACTGGGCCGACGAACTAGTTTTGCTTCCTTCAATGCCCGGCCGGGCTGTAACCGTAGCCGACGCCTACTGTAACCGCCTCTCACTTACGCTTTTTCATATTCTTTTTTTAATACTAAATGGTATAAAAAAGGTTTGAACTATATTTGCATTTTCTATTTTGCAGGTCGGTAGAGTTGAATGAACAGGAACTTCGTTTGGGCGGTGGGTACGCACTGCCAACGACTCCAGGACGAACAGTGGATTTAGCCGACCCCTACCCTTACCGCCTCTCAATAACGCCTTTTCATACTCTTTCTTTAATACTAAACTGTATAAAAAAGGTTTGAATATATTTGCATTTTCTATTTTGCAGGTCGGTAGAGTTGAATGAACAGGAACTTCGTTTGGGCACCGGGTACGTGCTGCCAACAACACCGGGGCGGTCACTGGGTTTAGCTGACGACCAAGTTTTACCGCCCTTTACCTACGCCTTTAAAATCCACATGATTTATCATAAAGTTCGATTTATTTCCAGGTTGGTAGAGCTGAACGGACAAGAGCTTCGATTAGGCGCCGGGTACGCCCTCCCATCGACCCCAGGACGAACAGTGGGTTTAGCCGACGGCCTTGTTTTACCGCCTCTCACCGATGCCATCAACATGAACATACATATTTGTTATCATACATTTGTTGTTTTATTTGCAGGTCGGTAAAACTGAACGGTCAAGAACTTCGTTTGGGTACCGGCTATGGGCTTCCTTCAATGCCCGGCCGAGCTGTAACGCTAGCCGACGGCTTTTTTTTATGCCGCCCCTCACTTACACTTTTTACATGTACATACATATTCCTTATCATTTACTTGGTTTTATTTGCAGATCGGTAGAATTAAACGGCCAGGAACTTCGTTTGGGCGCCGGGTACGCCCTCCCAACGACTCCAGGACGAACAGTGGGTTTAGCCGACGGTCTGGTCTTACCGCCATTGACCTACGCCTTTCTTGTGCTGCCTGAGGCTGCTGCAACTGCGTGTATGAACTGATCATGTGATGATTATAGTTTTTGTGTGAAAAAAGGATTTGGGACACTTCTCGCAGGATAACGGGAAGAGTTTGTTTTTCACGCCTAGTTTCAAAGGTGATTTAATTTTTATTGTTTAATATCGCCACACTACTTTCAAGCAAACATAATTTGCATTATATAATATATCGAATGACATTGTAACAGCACAAAATGAATATATATTTTTATATATGAATATACATGTAAATGATTTCTCCACCAATCAAAATGCTTGATACAACCTTATCATATAATGATCTATAGTGATAGAAATAATTGTTTGTGATTATTTAGTCTAATATTATTGTATTGGTTTATTACCTCCAGTTCTAGATTTTGAATAAGGGTTTTTTTAAATGATTTTTTAATTATCTTATTGTCACTGATATATTTTAAGTTGGGTACTAAAGTGGTAAACAACAATTTTAATAATTGAATATGTATATAATCAAATTAAGGTTTTGTGCCTCGGGTTACATATATGAATATTTAGTGATCAATCTAATTCTTGAATGTGGTTATTATTCATTGGTTAATCTAATTAATGCATATCCGATTTTATTTTTCATTCTTTTTGCTTTTTGTATATTTTCATATCAGCATTTTACAGCTGTGATATCAATTAATTCACAATGACGAATAGCAACCAATAAATGTAGCCAATTTCGTTTGTGTTTCTGTTTCAATGAATTAAAATACTTTTATAGAAGATTACTATTAGAAGAGGAAAATTATCATAATTATTATATCATGTGCATGGATCCACTCGAATAATGAAAACGACAATTAGGGTATCCGCCCAAAAAGTCTCCGGCCAAAAAGTTTCGGGCCATAAAGTCTCCAAAAGTGACACGATGTGCCATAAAGTTTCCAGCCAAAAAGTTTCCGGCCATAAAGTCTGCAGCCATAAAGTCTTTAAATGTGACAGTATGTGCCAAAAAGTTTCCAGCCTTAAAGTCTCCAAAATAGTTCATTTAGTTAATTACCTATTATAAATAAGGGAATCCTATGATATCTGTTTGTTTATTATCTGCAATCTTTTCGTTTACGAAAAAATGCAGGTATTGCGATCGCTTCACTTTTGAGGGCCAACAACCCCTTCTGTTTTGTAGTACCTTTTCCTATATGTTAAAAACGTATTAACACTATAATACATATATGAGTGTATTTCTAATACACTGAATATGGAGAATAGGTGGTTTAGAACTGTGACATTATATATTTTAATAACATTATTTAGATTTGAAAGCCATCACCTCTTGAAATTAATGCATTTAGTTGCGTCCCGCTGAAAACCACTATAAAGCCCTCTCGCGTTGTGATTCGTTACGCAATCAATTAAATGTACAAAAGGGGTGGAGCTTAAGTGGAAAGAGTGACAGTTCTCTATTGATGTAGGGTTGTGCATGAGTAGATGCGCTGCTAAATAAGTCACTGTGACTCATAATCAATAATCACTGTGTCGAGTCCCTATATTAACAATTTTTTTAAAGTGGTGGTGCAGACCGCAAAACAATATTAAATAAAGGTTGGAAATTGAATTTTAACTAAATTTTTCATTTATATATATACCAAAACATATAAATCTCTCTATAATAAGGAATTTCCGTAACAAAGTCTTCGATTGCTTTCCACTTACATAATCATTTAAACTTAAGATCTTTTGTTTAAAACTGGGTATCTATGTAATAAAAAGAGCACATCAAGAGCTATTCCCTAAAAAATATAATACCATCAAATTCTGACCTGGAGTTTTTTTGAAAATACATTCAATCTTGGAGACTGGAGGTGTAGGAGGAACACCTTTATTGTATTTTTATTATTTTATAATTTTATAATTAGTGACAGTAATTATTTTGAAATTCGATAAATTTGCTTGCATTATTTGATAAGCTGTTATTTGCATGATATGATAGATAATTTTCTTCCATTTAGCATTTAGTTTTTTTTCGCAAAAGCTGTTCCTTTTCAGACCAAGCTGGATAGAAAAGGCGAAACTGGCTTGGAAAAAAGTGAACACCTTTTCGCAAAATTGAAATGTTCAAAAACCATTATTTTGTTGTCGTGGGATTTTCTTCATATAATTCTACCCATTAAAAAAGACACGGTCTTAATATGTATCATTGGTTGCCTGAATTATTAAACTAGTTTTGATAAAATTATATTATTGGTTGTCTGAATAAATGAAACCTATTTTTGTCATATAGAAAATATTTAA
>LQRL01086062.1:3687-37511 GCA_001703475.1 Hydroides elegans
TTCTTTGCACCAACCAATTCGAAATGTTGATGATATTATAGGTATGCTTCAATGCCATAATTGCAATATACACAAGAATGTAGATTTTTTATAAAAGTGTATCATCTACCTATCTAGATGAGCGAAATAATGTCATGTATGTAAAATATAAACACCTTTTTGCAAAAAAATAGCTGAGCCGATTGATCCGTTATATGTTTTACCATGGACATCTTCCTACCAACATGTTGATAATTACACTCGTACCTAAAATAATAAATAAAGCGCAATCTCTTTTATCATTTGACAACTACAGACCAATTGAAAAATTATATAATATATAAGAAACTCTTCTATCGACTTAACCGAATATAGATCAAAGAAAAAACAAGGGACAAACCAGTGTGTCTGTTTGATGAAATAAGTGATAGATATGTACAAGTCTCAAGATGCAACAGTATTTGTATGCCATCATGCTATAGGTAAAGCATTTGACCATGTAAATCATGACAAACTGTATCGAATATTTGATGAAAAAGGAGTACCCAGATATATAATGAGAATTATCATATTTTGGTATGAAAGCCTGAAAACTTTTCTGTTTTAAAGGGGGTTTTACAAATTTACAAAACCTCGGATCATCGAATGGTGCAGGACAGGGTGGGATATTGTCACTACACTTTGTTAATCTATATAGAGATGAATTAAGTGTCACATTAAATGACTGTAAAACTGGGTGTTGCTTCTCAAGCACATAATGTATGCAGATGACATGGCACTTATTGCAAAATTGTTCAAAGAACTCAAATGTTTTATAAGAATGTGTGAACTAGTGGCAAGAAGACTAGATTTCATTATTTATTTGCAAAAAAAGTGCTGTATGATATAAAGATCAAATATGAAATCATATGATTTTTGAAATTGTCACATAAACTTTCGAGAATTCAAAGAGGTGTGTTAATATCGATACCTTGGTTATACAGCAGCGAATAATGGCACCGATTACGTAGATATTGGAAGGTAAGTCCGCGCACTATATTCACAAGAAGACAAAATGATAAGACAATTTTGAACGTGCAGCGACAACGTCAAAATAACATTATTCAAATCATATTGTACAAATATGTATGCATCACATCTTTGGCATTCGTATCAGAAAGGGACTTCTAGAAAGCTTTAAACAGCTTATTATGATATATTGAAACAATTTATGTGTTTAACGAAACAAGGAGATCATGTATGACATGTAGCGTATTTAATTTAAAATCGTGTCTGTTTTGAGGAATGTTATACATATATTTATGCAACGTCTGGGCAATACAACAAATGAAAATAGTTATCAATACACTCGAAACAAGTGTCATATATGCATCAAATATTTGGAAACATATGTACGCGCAATAATATGTCGATTTTGTGCAAAAAGTATTATATATGCCAGATTATGTAAAAAAACATAAATGCATTAAATAGGTGTTCTGACCTCTAGCTCATAGCATTTTGTACATTTAACACACATGTTTTCGAACATAATTACCATGAAAGTATATCCGTTTAGGAAAACAAATGTAACATAAGAACATCATCCCACGCGTTTGTCATCGAAAATGTGTCTAACGTCAAATTTGGTCTATTTGTAGCCTTTTAATATTCCTTTATCTACAATAATTTAAGAAAATCCGTTAAAATATGTTTTATTTCCGCTTTTCGTTCCATTTTTTGTAATTCATATAAAATCTATATTTGTTTTTAAACCACATCAAAACACTTGAGTGGGTCAGGCTGATCTAAACGTTTTTGATAAATAAAGAGAGATCTAGTAGCTGACAAAACAATATTTCATATGTATATGGCTGTTACATTATGACATACAGTGAAACCCGTTATATCCGGAAACCGACAGGACTGAACAAAACTGTCCAGTTAAGCGAGGTGTCCGGTCTAACTAGGTTAAACAACTTTCTGCCTGCTTATCAGATATATTTCCTATTTCTTATTGTATTATTTTTAAGGCTTCTTCTATCATCATTATCATCATCATCATCATCATCATCATCATCATCATCATCATCATCATCATCGTCTTCTTCTTCTTCTTCTTCTTCTTCTTCTTCTTCTTAGAATGTTGCAAAGGCCTCCGTAAAGTATCGCGTACAGACTGAGTGCAATATTCTTAACATATTGGTTGATACATATTCCTTATAAAAATGAATACTAGAAACATGATGTGTTTTTTCGGCAAGCCCGACAACTGCATCTCTGTGTTGAAATGGTAATGTGAAGGGCAGGCGTTTGTTGTCGAGGGCATTCCAAATACAGATCGATTCCGGAGAGAATTACTTTTTGTAAACAAAGGTAGATTACTAGGTCCACAAGTAGGTTACTAGGTCCATATTGTCACAGAAGGTACGAGTACGGCCGTTGGTATAGCTGCGACTTGGTACACGATGCGGTAAATCATTACCACTTTGACGGATTTCATTCGCATCACAAGTCACAAGCCTATTCCAGCTGAGCTCCCTGATCATTGCGCTGACACTGCTTGCCTGCCGGTAGTCACCACTAACTAGCCTTGCCGCTCGTCGCTCAACTCATTTTTATCTTGCCTGTATCTGTCTTGGTATATGGATCCCATACAGGGCTTGTATATTCCCAGAGTTGGTGCACATGAAACCGGAATGCGGTGTTCGTTGTCTCCTCGAAACATTTTAAAGATTTAAGCTTAGGGATGAACCCATTGGTCGAGTCGACTGGTTCAAAAGTTTGTCCATGGATAGTATACCTATATTTTATGGAGTATTTTATGTCCATGAATAGTGTACCCATATTTTATGGAGTATTTTATAGAGTTGACAGTGCAATATTGTATGATATCGTCAGCGAACAAGTTGACCTAAGATATATGTTGAATGCAATCAGACATGTCGTTAATATACAGGAGGATCAGGAGAAGCCCCAATACGTTACCCTGTGGAACAACGGAATCTGCAATTGCCATGAGAGAGGATATGACATCAACGTTTGTGCGCTGTGTGCGGTTTCTTAGATTGTCTGCGACCCATTGTAGTATATTTCCATCGAATCCATACCAATTTGATTTAATTGTTAGCCTCTCGAATGGTATCTTATCAAAGTCTTTTGAAAAATGTAATGATACACAAATTGTCAAAGATGATTTTGGCTAAATTCTGCACGATCGTTTTTTTTTCTGGAAGTAATGTTGCATATCCGCGAGTATGTTGTATATTGATCCATGTGGTTCATCACGATGCTTAATATGATGTGCTCAAGTAGTTTACTTGCAACACAGGTTTACGACGATAGGTGGTAGTTTTCTGCTTGGGATGTGTTACCCTTTGTGTATATTTGTATCACATTTGCCTCTCGACAATTGTCTGGTATTTCGCCATGGGTTAGTGACGCTTGGAATATGATGTTGAGTACTAGGACTAACTTGCATCGGGGGCCTTTAGCTTTTTAGAGTCTAGGTGGTTGTGAAGCCTGTAAACTTGGATGCTTATAAATAACCTATCTATATCCGTAAAACGATAACATTTATAATTGAATAGTTACATTAGAGACCACCATGTTGTGGGAATCATGGTAATATACAGGTAACATCTTGACATCTCCCAGCTCTACATTTGTGGTGACATACACAAGTAGCACAGCGAATCAACTCATTTCTGATTCTTTAAATTTCTTTAATCGCAGAAATGTATGCTAAATTCAATGTACCTTTAAAGTATAAGGGAGCAATCGTTGGAAGAAAAATTGAATACCTTCAATGGGTCTTTTAAGAATTCAGAAAGAATAAAGTTAAAAAAAAAACAATGAAAGAACTTCAATATTCCTTTTAAGTATAAGATAAACATATTTAAAGAAAAATTGAATGCATTCAATCGGTCTTTATAGTATACGGTAATAATTAGAAGCTGCAATGCAATTCAGTACACATTTAATGCAATTAAATATTTTATGCTGGTTGGGTGATTTCAACTTAATAACATATGTTTCTCGGCAATTGGAAAACAAGTTCTGGTTTAAATTAGTTGGTTTATAATATATGTTTTACAATTTTGTTTATTAATTGGTTGCTGTTAACATATTTCTGAACATGAACAATGCTTGTATGAATTCTTGTATTACATAAAGGCGGGGCTGTCTTAACAGTCAATGTTGAATGCTTCGTCAAGCAAATAAAAAAACATAATCTTACTTTCTGTGAAATATGATTTAGATTTGACGAAATGTCACGACTTAATAAGATGTAAGGCACAATTATCTCAAATCTGTTAATTATTTTTATGCGTTCTGTAAAAAATATCTTTATTATGAAAAGTGCATGTTTTGCAGCAGAAAGGAGCATATTTTGGTAAAATATCAAAATAGTCTAATTATTCTCACTATCTATTGTGAAAATAAGAAATGTGTTCCTCAAACTTACAAGCGAAAAATCATTTTATCATTTTTTTAAAGCCAGCTGTAAATCACCGGGGAACACATTTTTTTTTGATGAACAGCTCATGATGTGCTCTTCATCGGACTATAGAGGCAATTACAAGAAAAACTTTTTATAGGAAGAGCGCCTCCACTTACTGACAAATTCGATGTAACTAAATTTTTTAAAGTTTCAATTTACGAGGATATTTTTTTTACAACATGGAATACTTAGAAGGAATAATAGGCTCTATTCAAATAGCAACAATCATTATGTTATCTCTTTATATGTTAACAACGCATTGGCGCTTTAACAGTTTGCCTGGACCGTTTTCGCTTCCACTGATTGGAACAATATATAAACACGGAGTTATGCCATCGGCTCATACGTTAATGGTCATGTCAAAAGCATATGGCTCCATATACCGTATACGCATAGGGCCTCAGCGTGTATTGGTTTTGAATAATTATGACTCAGTACGCGAAGCTTTGATGCGACCATCAGAGTTTTCAAATCGTGGACTAAAAGATAAATATACCTGGAAATTAATCAGAACCGCCAAAATGCATGGACTATTTGCCAAAGATTTCAACTCCAGCTTGACTCAGGAGCGCAAACTTTGCATTTCAATTTTGCGGAATCTCGGTATGGGAAAAAATACAATAGAAGATAAGATATTAGAAGAAATACAGGAAGTTGAAACCATTCTCAAAAACAAAAGCGATTGGGATCTTCGTGATCTCATGCACACATCGATTGGAAATGTTATGGTTCACATTCTATTCAACACACGCTTTTCGCATGGGGACTCTACAATGAATTTGCTCCTAGAAAAGACGGATACGACTGTATGAAATATCATATACACTGCTGTAATCGATTGTTTTCCAGCGCTTCGTTTTATCTCACCATTTAATAAAATCATTGGAGAATTCGTTTTGGCTTCAGATTGGATAACTCAATTCATGAAAGATCAAGCGTTAATGTTACTCGACGGCTTTGATAGAAATCACACGGATAGTTTCGTTGAAAGTTATTTCGAAAGTAAATATAATGAATCAAGCAATTCTGTAGATGTTGATTTACATGTTTTAAAATACGTGCTGAGTGACTTGATTGCTGGTGGTATGCATACAAGCTCAACTGGTAAGAGCATCATATAATTAATTTTAAAGACTTTAAAGCTTAGAAAAAATAAAGAAGAATTTTTATTTTGTTAAGACATTGATAGATGCATATGTTATAATATTATAATCATAATAATATGTTATGATTATATTCAATTGTAGTTTTCTTTAAAATAATCAACAATCGTTTTAGCATATTTATGTTAAAACATTTTAATCCAAAACTTTATTTGGATGTATAAAGGAGTCCGATGGACAATTCTGCTTTTGGCGAATCATCAAGAGATCCAGGAAAAGTTATACAACGAAATTATTGCAAACACTGAGGACACCCAACCTGTACGCCACAGCGACAAAGAACAATTACCTTATTTGCAAGCGGTCATCTGGGAAGTTCAGCGCTTCCGCAGCTTGACGCCTTTTATAATGCACCAATCATGTGACAAAGAAGCTGATCTCTATGGCTACACTATACCGCGGAACTCTATGATTCTTGTCAATACGTATGCCTGTCACATGAATGAGGACATATGGGGTGATCCATTTGTATTCAGACCAGAGCGATTTATAATTGAAAACGGTCATTTCGTGAAACATCCTCACGTTATTCCGTTTTCGGTCGGAAAGCGCGCATGTCCAGGGGAATTACTGGCACGACAGGAATTGTATCTCTTCACGGGAAATCTCGTGAAACGGTTCCGCATTCAACCACCAGATGGCATGGATAGACTTGATGAGGAGCCAGACAAAGATACCGTTTCGCCAAAACCGTTCAATGTCAAAGTTGCACCACGATGAATTATATAAATAATTTGTGATTTAGTTAAGAAGCAGAGTTGTCATTTCAACTACACAATAACGACATACATCACTGGCATTTTTGTCAAGAGTAAATTAAGATACAAGAGAATGTCAAGTTTTTTTAAGTGTCTATATGTAAGGTTTTATATTAATAAGTTAAAATCTGTTATTTTTTTTTACTTTCATTTTGAGGCTATAAAATTCCGACGCTGATCACTCATGTGAGTAAAAAAGACACCATCTTTTCAAAGAATTAGTTTTATTTATATATGACACATACTTAATCTTACTTCTCGAACGCAAAACCCAAATCGTATCATGACCACGTCAGCTGACATGATAGCCATTACAGATAAGCAGTCTTATGATTTTGATCCCTAGTAAAATGCATTTTTGGCTTTAAGAATAAACGATCACTGATACAGTGATTCTATCCAAAGTTATGATTTCATTGGCAGGTATAAAAGAATTATACATCTCAAACATTACATCTACATGCATAAAAACTCCCCTTTCGTAAATATTGGTTAATACCGTTTAGGACAAATAACCATCTCAAATATTACATCTACGTATAAATTGAAAATTCCTTTTTTTTCGCAAAAGTCTGTTTCATACGTCATTATGACGCCATCATTTTCAACAAAAGTTTACTCGTCATTATGACATCATACATTTTAATCCAATCAGCAAGTGCCTGCGCGCGCACGGCGGAAGCTGTCTCGGGTACCCCGCGCCATACACGAGGCCACTCTAAGTGTGCACTTATTGGGATAAGTGCGTCCGTCGGAACCGCATTGGGGGTCGTATTCACGAGTGCACGCTCGCATACATCGCTGACGGCGGTCGGCTGGGGCTGGTCGTTCGCGCTCGGCTGCTGTAAAAAAATGGAGTGATAATACCATATAGCGATTGCCGGGCATATATGGATACCATTTGAACGTTTAAAGTGGATGTTTGAACCTAGGGAGCTGTTTATGAATATAAAAAAAAACATACTTTATTGTTGAAAAATATATTTTATTTGGAATCTAGATTGGTGACTATTTACAAAAATGGTTTAAATTAAGTGCTGTTGTTAATTACATAATCGCATATTATTTGTTAAGTGTTATATTATCATTTTAGGATTTGCTACAATATTATCTTTTGTATATCTCCTTTTTTGTATTTTAATAGACTATCTAATGCATAATATAAATGGATTCAAAACCAATATACATATATACTTTGTTATACACATGCGGCTAGCGACTCCTACATCTGTTTGCATTGTTTGCATTGAGTTGTCTTTTCTCCATTTATCTTTTGATATCTAATGCACTGATAAACATTGATTAAAAAAAAAAACCATCCTACCTTGTTCCTGGCATGCTCCCTGGCTAGCCACCGACAGTTGCTGCCCGCGACTCCTACATCTCTTTGCATTGAGTTGGCACTCGTTGTTGTACGTCCGTCCGTCCGTGCCACAGACAGGCGCGTAGTTGAAGGGACACATGCGGGGACATTCTTCTTCTCGGGTCTCTGGGCGCCCTGATTGGCATTCGCCTCTGTACATCATGCGTAGCTGACCTGACCTGAAATGATATGCAAATGACGATTAAACTGTTAATGGTACAATAAGCATAAATGTACATCTAGACTTCATAAAAAAAGTAGGCATGTGTTGATTTGCATATGAGCAAAGACGACTTCCGACCACCCTACTCTTAGACCCATATCGGATACCAATATATACATTTGCACCCTCTTTGGATTTTATATGTTACGTAAGATCTAGTCAATGACTCTGCTAACATTCAACATGTATATTTCAAATGGGACGAGCGCCACACCCCTCCGAACCTTCGAATAATACGAAAATTATATATTGGCGGCTCATCATGGTTAATAAAATGATCCGGATCAATCCATGCATAAACAATCCAAACCAAAACAAAAGCTATATGTGTTACCGTTTAATCTGTGTAAACCGCGTATGCCAACAATGCCTGAATGTTTTCAGTCAATGGTAGCATACACTGTTTTCACTCAGTGGATGTCGACATTGTCTGTAATTGACCAGGCAATGTCAATATACACTAAACTTGTGACATATATCTATTACGCAGATTGGCTGAAAGAAAAAAATGATTTGTAAATTATAGGTTGCTTTAAAGTCGTGTTTATAGTTCATATGAATTATTTCGAAAATTTATATTATGTACTCACGCGCATGCCTTAGCCCTGAGAGCGCAGTCGTTGCCATACGTCTTTCCGTCGGAGCCGCAAACGGGACTGTATTCCATGGTGCACATGCGAGGACACTGTGTAGATGCAGCTTGGGACACTAGAGGAAATGGAAAGTACAATTTAGTTAATAAAATTACTATGGAAGTTCTAACAAATATTCCTTTTTTTTCTTCTCATTTTGGCTGTGCCTATCGGCAGCCTACATTGAGTTTGCTCTAGCGATGAAGCTTTTAGATTTTAATTTCAAATCAAATTATAGTTGTTTTGATTCGTCACAGTTTTCCATGTTCTAATAACAACGGGAAGTGACTTTCGTTCACCGTAAAACAAACTTGCAATAACATGTTGCTTTATCTCCTGCATCACTAAAGGATACAAAATGGCATTAAGTTAGAAATCTATTAATTCCCTACAAATGTATAGAAATATAATACATAGAATCAACATTAAATATTACCTGCAATTAATCCAAATATGAAAGCGAGTATTTTGTCCATGATTGTGAAAATGCAATATGAGTTCACTGTTCTGTTGGATGTATTTTTTGTTTATGTTTCAGTCGATAACTACGCATATTTATAGCTTAATCTAATCTTGTTTTGACGGATGCAACGAAAACATGAACAGTTTCATGTGTGTCACATTTTATCTCTGTCTGTTCTTATCGTAGTCACACAAATCGATGGATCGTTGTCATACATTTTTTTCGAGTATAATATAATTTTACCTGTCATTCGAGAAGGTAGAAGGCTGGGAAGCTGCATGACTAGGTTCACGGGCTAAATGCTTAACGTTTACGGCTGAAATGCTTAATGTTGAACGCTTAACCCTAAATTCCAAACGCTGAATGATAAATTCTAAAGATTGTAAGCACTGGCCACCCACCTGAGTGAGGGGTGTATTAACAAAATCATTCTGAATGATTATATCAGCCATTAGAATGTCCTGGCTACCGGGGAACCAACTAAAATTTACAAACAAAAAGTGTTTAAATGAGTTTTATTTTATAAAAAGCCTCATTGATGCAGACCATAACAACTTGTACAATATACCCGCCCTTATCAAGTTATAATACACGTTTAAAGTTAAACGCGAAACGCCGAATGTTTAACGCTACATTCTATTCTACCAAACCTTTAAACGATAAACGCTTAGCACTTATCGCCAGTAAGAATTTAGGGTTGGAACTGCGCGCAACTTAATGATATCATGCGAAGTGAGATAGACGCTGGAGCATCGACAAATGTCGGTTGAGAAAGCATAGTTCTGGATGCAGTACAGTATAGATGCATAAATGTTGGTATTTTTAATCATCACAAACTAACATAACCAATGCCGAAGAAATGGTAAAGTACTGTAATTGAGCGAATGCCTAAATAGTTTTTTAAACCAACATTACAATCATTCGAACCAGACATAGTTAAGCCATTTTAGTGTCCATTGTCCTCAATCAAAAATAGAAGAGATCCATATATGTCACAAAGCACATTTTTATTCGCGGAAAAAATACATATTGTTTATCTCAACAACTGCTCTTGAACAGCGTGCTTGGTCTCGCTTATCACCCAGATCAAAGCATGCATCGAAAAACACGTTTCCGGATTTTTTTGAAGCCTTGACCCACTCGGCAAGACGTCCGCGGACGTTGAGTGGACGCTTTAAATTTGGTCCATATGAAAGTTTTCCGGACGTATTATTCGTTGCGGACGTAGAAAAGACGTTGCATCGACGTCGCGTCCGTTTCTGACGTACAAATTACGTTCTACGGACGCCGGGACGTAAAAAGACGTCCGGAAAACTTTCATACAGGCCCAAAGTAGGTCGTCCTCTCGACGTCACGTCCGTATACGACGTATTATGGACGTCCCTTGCCGAGTAGGGAATGACTAAATTCAAGATGGTGCGAATGAAATGTATTTTGAACTTGAAATAATCCTAGTTCTCTTTAATTTATTTATTTTTTATACATTTTCTACATTATACGTTTTAGTATTCATGTATGCATATAGCCATTGAACTTATATGAAAATAACATTGATTGTATTTATTTCAGAATGTAATATATATACAATTCATTTTATTATAATGTTTCGTTAGCTTTTACGGACTAATCTAATCATAAACATTCTGAATTCACGCACTTTCTGTGTAAAAGCACTGCCTAAATTAAAATTTTATATTTAATAGTTTTTGATCTGAAATAAAAGCGAGTAAGTATTCATTGTTATAAGGAAAATGTATGATTTTTATTTATGAGTAAAAACGGTAGTAAAATAATTCACATATTCAAACGAGAAGAGGACAGACACCTTTCGTAATTCATATACAGAAACTGCGCTTCGGAACTGCATAGTATTCTAATTAATGAACTACAGGGACCTCGCATTTTGCCTCATACATTCAAACACATTTTAGTATTATTTTTTAAATAAAGGATAAAGTACGAGGGCAGTCCGTCAAAAATATATAGAATCTAGGTTTTATTTTATTATTTTTTCTACATTTCTGTTCGCTCAACTTGAAGTTCACAGAACTTTGCCTGCAAATACCTGTCTTTTTAAAGACCGGACCATGGGTGGATTAGGAAAACTATGCACAGGGATATGGGACGCATATGAAAAATATATGAATCATATATGTATAAACAGGCCACTCCAAGACCTAGTCTAAGTCTTTAAATTGGAGCATACAACTACATGTAATTGCAACATTAACAAGATATAATTATAAGAGAAAGCATGAAACTGGAGAAATGAGAGGGAACCTCTCTATTTTGGTCATGATTCAAATCCACATAAAATGAGGCGAAAATAGAAGATCGAATCGAATCCACCCACAAGCCGCAGTCAACGTTGACTGCGGCTTGTGGGTTGATTCGAACCCAAACAAGCTTGTTTTGCCTGCTTTGTCTACCGGACTCCTAGTATAATTGTACAAAAATTCCCAACCATATCCATTGCGCCACAGAGGACTTCTAACACAAACATATACATTTGTGGAATAATTCAATTAAAAGGATTAAGTAAACACGTTTCAGATATTTTCGAGCAACCAAAGTCAAGTCCAAATCATTAGATTTAACCCGAATCGTATAACGAATCCCTTTAAAGTATTATATGGGGACGTATACTTCCATTCCATGGTTGTTGACTATATGTTTACACGTATATGATATTATGCTCATAGAGTACATGTATAGGAATCTGCTATCTTTTCATTAATTGAAATGAAACCGAATCATTATTTATCTAGACCATAGCGGCAAATAAATATATTTAATTCCAGGCGAGTTCCCTCAAAGCATTATACAATATATATCTAATCTCTCATGATTGTTGCCATAGGATTCTCAGGCGCGGATCCAGAAAATATTGAATCTGGGGGCGCCAGCAGTATAATATATCAGACCGAACCTGGGGGTGCCATTTGTTTTGTATTCCATATAGTGGCGAACAGGGTGGCGCGCGCCGGGTGCACCTATTCTAAAAGGTGATGGAAGAAGAGAGGGACATTTTTGCGCAAACTAAGATGCATACAATGATCAAATCATTTTGGACCGTCATCAAAATAAAAAAATCAAGTTTTAAAATTCTATTTTTGCATTTACGGAAGAACACCTATGGTGAAAAGTATAGGCCCTACGCATAAAAGATATGATTTTCCCCGGATCACATAAGCCCAAATGTGATAGAGATCCGACATGATTTTGCGTAACTACACATAAATGTACATGAATTATAATTTCAGATATTTCAAGGACTTAAAAAGTACACACTAAAACACAAGTTCTAAATCAATGATAAAACTGTATGCGCGTATAACCCTGTGTTTCCATGATATTTTTCAAAACACAATTTCTCAACTATACCATTACAAAACAAAGCGATATTTGATCATAGCAGAAAAGCAGTATACAATAAAAATGTTTCAATAGTTAAATGACCATTCGTTGACGTTCTCATACATGGTCTCGGGTCGATTTCTGCAACATAAGAATATCGATATTAATTCATAAATAAAAAATAAACTTTTTTCTTCGTTTTTTTTTTCAGTAGATTCTTAGTTTCAAAGTATGAAACGATCGTAAATCCCAAAAAAAAAAAACGGAAAGCGGAAACAAACATTCTCGCCGGTTTTCATTTGGACTGATATAACAGAATGTTCATCCCAGGATTACTGAAGTACATGTATGTAAGGGGCATGGTACACATGCATATTTTTATCGGATGAGAAATAGTTGAGACACTGCAGTAGACCGCAATTGCTGCGAATTGGCGAAAGACTCAATAAGTATAGTTTTTCTGATATAAATCTCGATTTTCTGGTAATATATGCAAATTTATCGCTTCACCAAACAAAAGTATATTCCATTTCGAAGTCTTGTGAACATCCTTCTTACGTCTGACTTTATCGTGGCATTGCAACCATGTTGTTTCTATACGTCTTGACGAAAGAGGACGTCCAAAAAACTTCCAGATTGTCCCAAAAGTGAACGTCCACTTGACGTTTCTATATGTCCTGCCAAATAGACAGGACCGGATTGACCAGACCTGCTTATAAACCCGTCGTTGACAACCTTTCATTGAAGAATATATAGTTTGACAACTGCTTTTATATAGTAATAGTTATATCAGACTCTATAAAGATATTATGAGTAAAGTATTATAATGCATTGATTCATCAATGCAATAAATTTTCTTCCTCGTTTCGCAAGACAGTCCAGAATAGATATGATGTAATGTAATGAATTGCTATCGATAGTAAATTTAAAATAGAGAATGACGACAAAATGTAGATTGGTCATATTCATACTCCAATAAAGACTTCTAGTGGTATAGATAGGCAATTAGGATTTATAGCGTCCCAAAAGCACCCGATATATATGTTCGCCGTGAAGGTAGTCTATTACAATTATTAAGATCCAAAATATTTAATATAAGAAATAGTGACTTTTTGCTATGAACCATTTTAGATTAAAAAAAAATAAAGCCTGGCTCGAATCAGTATTCAGCTAACACTTTTAAAACATATTTATAATTGATTTTAAAGTTAAGAAAGTTATATATTTCAATCTTATGAACTATAAGTTCATAAGGTGGTATTATGCATGTTTCCATAATAATGATCATTTGCCTTAATGTACCAACAATATTAGTCGTGATTATAACGATAAACCCTCAGGATGAAGTATCATATCTGATAGAAACGCACAATATATCATAGCTTATGAATATGAAATGATAATTGGATGTCCCTGGTCAAGTGGCTGTCCATTGTCAAATAATTTGATATATTTATAATCCTCAACCCATCTTTTAAATCCCGAATATTACTCGTAAGCGCTCCTAAACCTATAAATATGATACATGTACATATCTCCATAAACATTTACTCTGTGAATTACAATAAAATTTCTCAATGATAACATGCGAGGCAATTAAAAAAAAACAATGCAAATCTTACACGTTCTTGGATTATTAACGTTCGGTCATGCAGTTGGTGGGTATAAAATGAAAGTTATAAAATATATTGTTAAAAATAATTGTTTCAAAACAAACAACATATATATTTTTAAACCGTTAATCTTGCAATCATCAGAAACAAATTTACCACAAATCTCCATTGAAAATGCTTGTTTAGATTTTTATTACAATGATACATACATCATGTACGTGTATATGTCGTAGTCGACCTGTGAAAACCACGTATGTTGACATTCGCTTTTTTTTTCAGTCAATGTCAACATACACTGTTTCACTCAGAGAATGTCAACAATGCCTAAAATGTCCAGGCATTGTCAACATACGCTGAAATTTATCCCAAAAGATTACACAGATTGACTAAAATATTTTTTTATATAGGGTATATTAGAAAAATGCTATATTACATAGACAATATCATGAAATCATAAGTTTCTATTACATTAAACAACATTTGTATGTTGTACAGTTCATGGTTCCATTCACATCGATGCGTGGGCGCACAACGTCGAACATGATCAAATTGGGACCATTTTCTGCAATATCACCAATAACATCACAAATACAAGCGCGCATTGGTTACATAGCAACGGATTATCCTTGACAAGCGGTTGTCGGGTACAATCTGGCAACGATTTTATTCGAAAGAATAGTATATGCAATGAGGAAGAGGGCCTTTATGTGTTTGATGTACTTTTTGATAGAGACAGAGATTGTGGAATATGGATGTGTCAAATTACAGATTCGGGAGAAAATGAAACCGTATCGATTAAACCAACAGGTAAAATTGTTATACTTTTTTATGACAAATATATCGTTTAAAATGATTGAATTAAACGAAAACCTTCTTCGTTTCTATTTGAATATACACGAATACATTGTAGATCACTGGTTCTGATAGTAATTGAGTATATTCCTTTTCTTATTCCAATCCAATACGTTACAACAACTTCAATCTCAAATTGCCGTACATTTTTATTATAATAGCTTATAAATGTAAAATACATGTTCTCTTATTCATCATTTCCCTTGCTCAAATTTCAACAGAAAGCCATTTAACTCTAGCTAGTCCAGAACTGTCGATTTACAATTGGAAAAACGAAATCTAAATCGATTGCACAACACAATCAAATGAGATGTCCAACCCGGCACCCGTACTATCCGTGTATGTGAATGGGATTGAAATTGCGAAATCAATCAATCCATGCCTTAATAGAGCTACGAGTTGTAACCAAAACTGTATGATGGCCAGGGGTCAGATAAGTGCTTCTGTTAACATTACTGAGGATGCTTTGGTCACTTGTGTCATTGAAGATACTGGGGCTTCCGCAGTTGAGGTTGCTCATTATGGTAAGTTCAGATATAAAATGAAATCAAATTTGACAAAGGGTAGAGGGTAAACACACTGGGATCAGGGTTTATTGCCTAACATATTTTGATTTTGAACATAATACGATAAATACAGTCGTATGATACATAACGTTGAAGTATTTTTTTTTAAATCTTGCCATCAATGTTTAAAGAGTAATATGAAACCAGTATTTAGTGCTAAGAATGAGTTATCAGCAAATAAGTTGTGCAATGATTTATAATTTATTACACCACTTCATACAGTTGCACGCACTCCCAACTTCTCGAGAAAAACGCTAAACGCTAAACGTTAAACGCACACACGCTAAACGCTAAACCCTTAAACGCTAAATACTACATGCTAAACGCTAAACGTTAAACGCTAAACGCTAAACCATAGCAACCCACAAGTGTGAAGGGTATATAAAGGACATCATTATGAGTGCTTATCTTAATTTCTTATATGCCCTTTCATCAAACGCTAAACGTTAAACGCTAAACGCTAAACGTTAAACGCTAAACGTTAAACGCTATATTCTGATCTTGCAAACCATTAAACGTTAAACGCTGAACGCTAAATGTTAGTGAAATCGAGAAGTTAAGCCTGCGCGCCACTGTACTTACAATTTATGATATTTCTAATAATTAACATTTCGTCCATAATCAGTTGATGAAGTATCAATGGAAGCCTGGTCAGAAAACGTTTTACATGGCGATATTGGAACGATCTGGTGCAACATAAGCGGTTCCGACTTCACAGCCACAACAGAATTGCGGAATTCAGACAATGTCATTTTAACTCGGGGATGCAATGTCGTGAATAGCCAGGCCACGGAATATGTATTAGCGAATCCGTTGTGCGATGAGGAAATGGGATTGTATGTTTTCGATGTCGCATTTGATCGGACGCGTGACTGTGGTTATTGGCAATGTCACTATTCGGATTGGGATGTCGTGGATGTACTGATAGCTCCTGCGGGTAAACATTTTAAGTATTATTCAAGACAATCCAGTCACGCATATTAAGATTGATAAACGTGTGATAAGATTCTGACACTATAATATACAGTTAACGCGTTTTATAACTTTGCATCGTGCGGGCGTGCGGGCGTGCGCACGATAGGATTTTAGCGTGGACAAAATTCGATTTAAGCGTGGATTGATTTAAGCGTAAAGGCGTGCGGGCGTGTAGGCGTGCGGGCGTGCGAGCGTGCGGGCGTGGATAAACAAACATGATCATGTCGAATGTCTATATTATATTTGATAAATAATTGTATAACAAATATATAAAGTATACATTCTTGATGATTAAACAATATTGTTCTAAACACCTATTTATTCGGCCGGCTCCATGTACCTAATCATGAAGACTGCTTTAAATGGTTCTTAAGTTAAAAAAAAAACACAATTAAATATGAATTTTCACTTATAAATATTTATTTTCAATTCCTTTAACAGACTAAATTTATGATGGAAAGACCGATTTTAATGTTTTTACAGTGTAATTCAATATTGTGGTTGTTGCCATTATTATGAGAATATAATGAATCAACTATTTATCATTTACACCAAATTATTTTTCATTTACTAGAGTAGAGGTTACTTTTAATATTGTAAAACCTATCATTTAATTATTACAAGGGGTTATTTGATGTACATATTCTCTTTAACGAATTTGTATACATAAAATGATACTTCGATATTATATAATTAAATGCTTGGAGATCAATTTAATCTTAATATGGGAATTAAAGTATGTGGTAAAGGTATTGATTTGGTAGTTGCTCAAGTGATAATGGAGGCATAAAGCAGAGTGATGAATGGTTATGCCTTACATCCTTTATATACACACACACATAAGCGTGCGGGCGTGCGAGCGTGCGGCGTGCGGGCGTGCGGGCGTGCGGGCGTGCGAGCGTGGACAAAAATGAATTTAAGCGTGGAGTAATAAGCGTGCGGGCGTGGAGTATTAAGCGTGCGGGCGTGGAGTGGCAAAGTTATAAAGCGCGTTTACTGTATTCTGATATTTATTGATATCTATTCTTACGCAGCTTATGTACATAAAACAGTTAATAATCAATTAACTTACCCTCCGTCGCAGAATATCCCAAACGTTTCTGCTTCAGGACAAAACTTATTCGAACATATCGTATTGTAACCGGCGCGGCAAGCGGCACATTTTAGACACCCGCCCCAGGTGAAAGCAACCACTCGATCGCCAGGCGAAAAATGTTCGAGTTCTGTTGAAAAAAAGCTAAGGAGTGTAAGGGACAATGCGCTATATATAATCACGCTGCCAGATACATAAATTTATAGCAGAGTAGCATATTGCCCTAACTATAGCTTTAAATCTTCTAAAGAAAGGCCTTGAGCTGAAAGTAAAGCTTTTGGATAGTGACGTACACATTTGCATTAGATTGACAAAAAATCAGGATTTCTGCGATATGACATGATTAGAAAAACTTCGATTATATGAATACATAGTTTTATAATGTTTATACATTATAAAACTTATGTTGATATGTTTTTAAATCAGTAGAATAGATCTAATATTTCAATTGTGTAATAGTGTGCCATAAATGCACCTTTGGAGTGTCCTTCGCCGACAGAATGTACGATTCCACTTATTTCATGACCTGTCAAGAAAATACAACATCGTTCGATTCAGTAAATTTCCAACTCCTCTATTCTCGGTCTGAAGAGTATTTCAATTTACAGAATGTTTATGGAACATATTGAGGATAAATATTCGAATCTATAATTCATATTTCGTCTTATCACGAGGTTATCTTTTCAACTAATAGACAACTCAACTCTTATGGAATCCTGTACGTAAACAATCGGATCGAAAATACAGGTATACAGCTTTATTTCCACGTCTATCCTACCGAGCACAATGGGGAATGTCTCCGGAGGTATGGTTCCAGGCTGATGGTATATATGAAGATCTGTGTGACACAGTCCAGCATAGCATACCTATGTTGAAATGTACATTTCTAAGGCAATACTAACAGTAAATAGAAGGTCCACAGTCTAAAATATTAATTATACACATTTATTATAGATAATTCAAATATAATGTTGCTAACACATGAATAACAGTTTTCAAAAATAATAAAATAAATTTCAATAATAAGAAGAAATGCTTGCCGCTTATATATTACTCAGTGTTATTGGGAGCTGAAGGTTCCATATCATTCCATAGCTTTAACCCTTAAAAAATCAATTAATTCTGGTAGCTTCCTAAATACTTATAATATCGGTAACTCATTTGAACTATTCGTTTAAATTCATAAATGTAGATTTTACCTTAACTACCACTCCATTGGACGGGGCTTCGGGTATCGGGTCCTCCCGTTCGTTTAATTCCTCGATTCCAGTCAATAGTAGTTTACGGTTCATCTCGATGCGTTCAATTAGGTAAAATTACCACTCCTTGGCTCAAAATCTTTTTGCATCAAAGTTAAAGCATCGACAGATGAAACCCGGCCATCAATGCTTTTAACATGCCTATAATCTTTTCTTTTGCAACAAGAACAATATGAAACCGGAATTTCACATAAAATTTGTACACCCACATACGCATGTATGTTTGATAGCAAAATCTTATATACATGTATTTCCTATCCATGCCGCTACCATTTTCATATAAAGAGGGGAGAGAAACACACATGTTTTTGACAAATAACTGTAGTTCCATGGTGGACAGACCACCTGATACAGACGTACCGACGTGACAGGTCCAATTGTCTTTAATCTGCATTTAACATGATACATAAATAGACAATGTGAAAGACAGACATACGGACCGACAGTATCAAAGCATATGATGACGCGGGCGTTCGATAACTAAAATATCAAATATATATGCCTATAATGAAGCTTTAAAATAATATTATTGTATCCGTTCCAAAAAATTGAGTGAATACTTATGATGATATTGCAATAATAACGCAGTCCTCCTGGCTTTATGACAAAACAAAACTTAAATCACTTGACATACATTTTCGTATGCAGCCGATTCAACTCTATAAATAGAGTGAAGAACGTTAAGACTAAAATATCAATTGCTTAACACACTTTCTGAAAGTTAGTCCTTGAAAAGTCGTATAAAACCCCATAGGTTAAACATGTAAGACAAACATATTTGTTATTTAAAGCAAACTAATATTTATTAACCTTTTCCCGTATTAAAACTATGGTGTACTTTTACATACAATATGAATTGACCTCCAGAGCAAATATAACATTGAGCTCAAGTGCTGGTGGGTTTTGAAATTCCCTCAATAACGTCTACTATACCGTAGATGTACATGTATTGCAATGTAGAGGAATCAATAAGGCTCACAAGTCGCAAGTCCTGGCTTATTTGTGAGACGGATGAAAATATTTTGGAACCGCAATGCAGAGTCTGGACACGTGTTTTTTTAATGAAAAAGTATATTCATTTACATTCAGTCAGATTATATGCGAATATAAGCTAAAGTTATTGCTAACAACATACATATATTGTTGTAAGGTCCACTCAACTTACTTGTTCTTACGGTAAGAACAATAAGCCGCTTCATGCAAAATAAAGGCTCGAACATAATGCAAACAAAAACCGCGTAAACAGAAGGGATAAATTGCTCTGCTTTCATACAAAAATAGCTTTTTCGATTTCGGTTTAGCGACCTTCAAGGCCACTCAATTAAGTGTTCCGGCCGATGTTCATTATGGAACAAGTTATCTTGAATATGTGTTGTCAACAAGAGAATAGGATTCTACACGCAAGGGTTTATCTTGTCTGATTTTATATAAATGTGGCTTAACAATTTGACTGCTAATAGATGATTTTTGAAACATAAACGTGCTTTATATATCTCTTAAATCTGAATAAACCCCGGTTACTTGAAACAAATTTTCTGTTTTTAAATATAAATGTGAAATGTTTTTTTTACCAAGATATATAATTTCTGACCAGCAGTTCAACTCCTATAAAACATCCATAGGGCAAAATGAAATGTTTTTCGATTTCGTATACCCCCAGTCTTTCAACATTTTTACATGTTATCAATTAAAAGCAAAAATAGCTTCAAAGCGAACCATATAGATAATTATAGAGAATTAGAAGAAAAAAATATTGAAAATGCGACCACATACCATGAAGAAAATTGCCTCGCCAATTCTGCATGGCTATTAATAAATGCATGTGGGTATTTATGTACTATCATTAGGTTTTGATAAAGTTGAAGTTTTATTAGAAAATCGCATGCTGATCAGGTTATGATTTATTCTATGAATATATATTTATGAACGTTTATGAATATATATTTTCAATTTTCATGCGTCGCGAGCGATTCTAAGCTTGACACTTAGATTATATTTAACATGGAACCATGTTTAAGAACTTTCAATGGATTGTTATCAGAAGAAAATGAGTTTTATATCCCATAGAAATTATTTAGCTTATATTTTAATAAGTTTGGATATGATGTTGTACAGCGTTAGATAAACCCTTTCCGTAAGTATAAATTGTTTGTTTTAAAATTCCTCTAACAAATGTGTTGTTTTGGGCTATATTCTATTACAGTAAAGATTGCGTACATTCTATATACAGAAACATACTGTATAATGTATATAACTAAAATTATTGTCCGCAATATATAAGAATGAAAAGGCATTTTGCTAGTGAGCGGCTCATTTGATCATACGTAAATAAGTTTTGAAAAAGTGATGTTGCATGTCAGGGGAACTTTTTGAGCTGTCACGTGATTTGTGCTATGCCAGCTGGACTACTTCCTCTGATATCCTCACTCAAGTCGTCTTCAATGCTGTGAAATATAATTCAGGTAGACATGAATGTAAGCATTTTCTTATTTAAATACATTGTTTTTGTTGTTGGATGCGATCCAAATGTTAGCTATTCATCTGAAGTCAATCAGGATTTTAAATAGAAAGCCTACATGTAGCAAATCAATGGTAAAAGACGCTAGAATATTGAACTACGTACTGCAACAACAATTATAAATCATTAACAATAATTATCATATTCAAAATGCGATGCCTAATGTATGCATTGAGACCAGATCAATATTGTGCTTATATCATATTCAAAAGATGGTCATTTCCTACTCCACATTCAACGTTCTAACTACTGGAGTTTGAGGGGACGTGTTTTATTTAGATTTGAAACTCTTCCGCCCCTTGTGTCATAGGAACGTCATCAGGCATCAGTAAACCACCCTTCTTTCATATACATGGCCAAATAACACCATTCTCTTATCATTACATTTTGACGACATCCTGCTTATGAAAAGATGTAATGGTCCTTTCGCAGTATTGGTCCCTAGAAGCGCCTGGGAGTTTATCTAGTGTTGCCTAAAAGGCCTTCTAGAAGCCTCGATATAACTATTTTTATCAATGATTATTAATGAGATCAATTTTATATTGAAAATAATCACAAACAAATGTCAATAAGCATATGTCAATCGATTGAAAATAACATTTCAAAGAAATGCTGCTAGGGGCCAACACTGAAATCGGCAAATGGACATAAGTCAGTAGCAGCAGTCTATAGCTTTATATACATGTATGTTGTAGTCAATCTGTGAAAACCGCTTATGTTGACATTCGCTATTTTTTTCAGTCAATGTCAACATACGCTGGTTCATTCAGCGAATGTCAACAATAATGACATTGACTGAAAAAAATAGCGAATTCACAGATTGACTCCAACATAAATATAGAGTGTCCCCCTGCATCATCCTCGTACACCGGGTTTGAGGTCAACGAGTACAGCCCAAGTGCCACTCAACGACGCTCGTTGGCTGTGGCGATTGCATACCGAGTGCATCCACCCCCTGTCAAACTTCAGCTCCATCTGGACCTATTGAAGGTAAATGTATATGATAATTGATCCGGATTAAAGTGGTGATTGGGCGAAGTTGGGTGGCAATTCGGTTTTCGAATTGGTATCGATATTGAGAGAAAAACTTGATATATTTATATGATTGAGTGCAAAATCGGGTCGTAGAAATTCTAGAAATGAAGTAATATATATATATTGCGTTTTTTACGTAAATCTAATGTTTGTCTTCACTCATATCTATTATGTTCAATTTACACAATAGAAAAGTATATTTACATTAATAAATGGTGTATACGTCATTTAGAAAAGTCAATTAAGCAAATGTAAGCCGAATTCAAATTATGTTTTAATTACAAAAGAAAACAATGTGGGATAACAATCAAGCAATTATGACATATTGACAATTAATGGATAAAATAGTTTATAATCTAATAATTCTAATTAATGTTATTACTAAATTATGGATTTAAAATGCTTTGAAACTAAATTAGGTGGGTCATATTAATGCATTAATTGCTATATGAAGGTCTTATCAATACATATTTTAGACTGAAATCACTTTATTTCCTTATTATTTTTTCTAGTTTTCAATATATTAAAACAAAAACGTATCAAATCGAGAGGATGGCAACATTAGAAAATAATGAACGAAAAATGAAGATGCAGTCGAATCCGCGGCCGAATTAATTTGTATATAAATTTAACATACATGTTTGATTCATGTTTATGCAATTTATTTTAGGAACATGGCTTGTTCTTGTTATTCTGCTCTATGTGCAACATGTACAAGGTATGTGGAATAACTCCAACTATTTAAATCACATCATTTAGGGCCTGGCCACAATCGAAGCTTTTTCTTGCTTTTATATCCTAACAAACTTGTCTTTCAATGTATTCCTTGGAAGACAGGTTTGTTAGGAAATAAAAGCAAAAAAAAAACTTCCAATGTGGCAAGGCCCTGACGACAGCAACGTATGTTATCTAAGAAAATATATATTTATGTGAATATGATCTCGCAAATATATTTGATAAACAGTTATATCAGTTATATCGCAAACATTTTCCAGCTATTAAGCTTACGATTCCTTGTATTCCATCGCGACATGAATGTTAGTACGACATCAAGCGGGGTCGATAGTAAATTGTCATTTGTTCTTTAACTAAGTCATAGGCCCAAGCGTCAGTTTTCGCATGGAAATTATCTCTTAATTATATTTTCTAATTCTAATCTTAATCCTTATTTTTTTAGGACAGTGGTTCATGGCATCTCTAGACAAATCGGGGTACTACGTGTGCTTTGAAACCACTGTGGAAAAGCCATGGCCCAGTATCATTGATCAGCGAGGGAAAAGGTTGGTACAAACTGCGGTTCCGGGTTACATATTCAGTAGAACCTAGTTAAAACGAACAGCTCGGTTCCGGCGAAAACCGTTCGGTTGAACCGTTTGTCGGTTTATCAGATAAGATTTATAAAGAAAATGTAGAGCCTCGGATTGCAAAATTTGTTCGGTTTCAGCAATAAATCGTTTTAACCATGTTCGGTTTAACGAGGTCCCACTGTATTCTAAACCGCTAACACACACTAAAACAATGCGCAAGTGGAAACAATAGATACAGCATTGAACTCGTCTTTTACAGTTTTCTTTTCAAACGGATGGATAAATGTGATTGATAAATTTGCATTATAGAGACTTGCACCATTAAATTTACCTATTGTTGGTAGGCACCATGCATCCATTTTTGTGACTTTTTTTGCAACTTGTGACGTTTCTTGTTGTTTCAGGTTCATCATTCATCGACCTGGTTTAAGTCCCGAGGCCGGTGGGCGCAGTATCAGCTTAGAGTCAGTCGACTATCCTGGTTACTATGTGCGGCATAGAAATAAGGAACTTTACCTGGAGAGTGAGATCGACCCGATCAACCCGGATATTTATTACAATGATTCGACATTTATTATACATCCAAACAGATATCACGCGGTGAGGTTGATGAAAGTTCAAATGCGTAATTTTGTTATTACATGTATAAGTAAATATATAATTTGCAATATACTAATAATATACAGGTTCCACTCTGAAATGAACATGTAGCATGTACAAGTGTATATTGACAAATTTTAATACCGAATTTCAACTTCTTGCTTTTCCACTATTCCATTATGATACAATATCAGAATATAGTTGGTGAGTGATTTGATAGACCTAATTGTTTCCCGTGTTTTATAAGTTGCCTAAAGTCTGCTTTATTTTCAAAGGGCTATTACTCGTTAGAAAGCTACAACTTCCCCACATACTTCATTCGACACAAAAACGACGAAGTTTGGATTGAGAGCGAAGTGAACCAAACTATAGACGACACTTGGCGCGGAAGCATCTCATGGAGATTCGTGCACAGTGAGTTTAAGGGTGTGGCTATATGGGCAGTTGAATCGGTTTTTTTTTTCAATGTATTTCTTATTCGAAACTGAATCCAAAAGCGCGGGTAGCTTTAATAAAACATTGTTTGAGTTAGTCGGAAAAAAAACAACTCATAAACCATCCGGTTTTGCTAGATCCGTAGGCTTTATATACTATAATTAACACTTGAAAGATGATGAAACAAAGGACCGACGGGAGAAAGAGCAGTTATGCCTATGCACATGAGGCCTTGTTGATTAACATAGTGCTTTATATAAATTTCCGTTTTTTCTCATTTATTGAAATTGTCTATTTATATTTTAAAATGATTTTGTTTATATGATTCAACACTAGAATTCCCTCTCCATTTTCACAGACAATCCACATTTATCAAGTACTGTTTATTCACTTTTACCTTAAAGGCCATATTTACCATTATGTAGAAAACATCATGCTGGAACCAAGATACCAAAAGGTATGTGAATCCCAACATTGTAAGGTCAACCAGGATAGCAGCGCGCGGTCCGTGTTTACGTTTGAAGGACTTCGATTTCACATGACACTGCCCGGACCAAATGGTGACCTTGATTCGGTTGGGTTTGAATCGGTGGAAAAACCGGGATACTATTTAAGGTTCGTTTATGTTTTTATTCATTATGTATTCTAATACAATAATAAGATTTTGTAAACAATGTTTTAAGTTTCAAAAAAATGCCAAGGTGTAATATAACTTTCATATAAGCATAATTCATATATGAAAATAAGGCATTGGTTATATCAAAGAAGCGATTCCTACAGCCACTTACGACTTCGCTGCCCTTCTCTGTCATTGAAATCACACGATTCGAAAAGACTGTTAAACTATATCCATTATTTGATTACCATTTCACTTGTAATATGCTCAAATAGAGAAGAGCACCCCACGAGGTGTTCCTCAAAAAAGGTGTTCCTTTTCAATTTTCATCTGGCTACAAACTTTCAAAAATGGCCTTCTAGCTACAAGAAATTACGGAACACCTTTTTAGATTGCTGTCGATTTTTATATATTGTTTTTGTCAAATTAGGGTTTAATTTCATTTAGAGATATCTAGCTAGGCATAATAAACTGAGGTGCAACTAGAAAATAGTCATTTATACCATTTTTACTATTTTCAATTTTCATAAAAGGTGTTCCTCTCATGATTCTGGCCAGCTAGATGAGCGCAGTGAGCCTTGCTAGCAACACAAATAGGAACACCTTTTGTATAAAATATTTTTCTAAATAATATTTCTTTTTGCATATTTCAATACTACAAGGGATTTTATACTCAAATAAACACTTTTTGGAAATTTGGTCGTGGGGTGCCCTTCAATAGATACCGATATGTTATGCCTTGCCTAAAATATATTCCTACATCTTAAAGGGAATACGCCAACACGGCTTGGATCGACAGCCCCGACTCTCCTCGAAACCCCGTCTCCTGGGCACGTGACACAACGTTCGAAAGACTCTACGATCATTTCGTGCCTGGATACATCACGATCAAAGCCACAAAGACCGATGACTACTTTCATGTGACGGACGCCAAAATGATGAGTTTTGAAGACGGTGATGGGACGTCGACGTTCTTGGACAAGGCCAGTTTCAGAATAGTCGATGGTAAGTCGGTGTTTCATGTTTGTTTTCTTGGGTTTCCTTGTTGCTTTGCTTGTTATACTTGTCTATGTCCAGTCATGAATTCATGTACATGTATATATTTTAGGTTTTTAACGTGCCATCGTCTCAAGCATCTATGTCATATTTTAAAAAATCAAACCTTATGTAAAGCAATATAGATAAACAATCCTAGTATCAAAAATGAACGTATCAAAAACAACAATGAACCAGGCGGGGAAAGGGTGCAAATGCATAATAAACCGGAGCAAAGATGTAGGGGCACGGTATCTCTGGTAAAAAGAGAGACGAACGAAAGTGCTTGTCGGCGTCGCGGATTTGTTTCAAAATGTGAATGTTATTGTATACATGAACTACCACCAAAAAATCCATTTAGATTTGCACTTTATTTATTCGCAATAGATATGTTTAAACTATAAATGCATGAAATTTCGTTGCTAAAAAGGTCCAATTTATCTGATGAGTAAGGACCGTGACGGCTATGGCATTGGCTACGATTTCAACACCAAGAAATATGATGCTTACTTGATGAAGGATGCGCATAAATTAAACATGGTTTATCCAGGTACATATTTGTCGGGCACAAGTCGATGTTTAAAATGTATTTGATCTCTATTTGATGTTGCTTATATGTAAAGTAATCATTTTGTTATTTAAAAAAATATTTTTTTATCTATAATATTTTTCTCAAATCAGAATCTTTGAGAAGATGTTCCATCAGAGGCGATCGGCATCTGATAGGAATTTCAAATACAAAACAAATACCTGGTAACATATTCATAAAAGATGAAAACAAGGTCTATCAAAAACTTATTTAGCAGTTTATTTAGCTATTTTACTTATATTTATACAGGGCTAGCCGGTGGTGAGGGTACGGCCTCATTTGAATCGTACCTGTATCCTGGTTACTACATGCGTCACTATTATAAAGACCTTTATTTAGAGCACATCGATGACAACAGTAACGAGGGTAAGAAATATGGCATACATTTGTTCAGAACGAAGAAAAACCAACATTGTATTAAACTTATCAGTGTATTATTTCAATTTAGTTCCAATAATTACTCTATATCCGGTTTTACTATACCTTGTTTTGTTTAATTTATTTTTATTTATTCTTTCCATTTCACATAATCCATATAAATATTTATGATCCAATTTTATATGTTCCACTTTACAAAATGTCCGTATATAAACATACATTTATCCCCACTATAATATTCGGTATGCAATCGGTGTTTGTTCATATTGATAATGCTAAATACCATGTGTACAGAAGCTTTCATGGAAGACACAACCTATCGAGTTTTGATGGACGTTTGGTACGACGACACATTCACATTCCTGTCAGTAAACTTTGACAACTACTACCTTCGTCACTCGGGCGATAACCTGCGAATGAAAATCGAGGAGTTTCAGGATTCAGATGATTTCAAAGGCGATGCCACTTATATCAGTGAGTTCGAATTTTTATAAGCTACAACTGAAGGGTGTTTTCATGCCTAATTGTCCATGTCAGATGATGAAAGCAAACCTCTATATAAATGAATGAAATTCATGAATTCATATATCCTGAGCATTTCAAGATTAAGACTGTTCTTAAAGTGTTAAAGATATGCTACTTTTAATAGTAAGTTGTATTAAATATATCTTGTGCACCCTCTAGTCGTGTTGGATTCTATGATATACACTATTCATAAATACTGAATATAACAAACGACATTGAGTATGTGAAACATTCATCGTAGAAGGGCACCCCACGACATATTTTTTAAAAAGTTGTAAAATTACCTTAAAACACCATTACAACTATGAACGACAACGAAATAATTGTTTTTGAAAATTAAAATTTTGCAAAAAGCTGTTCACTTTTTCCAAGCCAGCTGAGCTGTTCCTATCTTTCTAGCCAGCTTGGAACTGAAAAGGAACACCTTTTGCGAAAATTGAAATGTTGAAAATAACAAAATTACCTATCATATCTTGCAAATATCAGTTTATAAAACAATTGCAAGCATATTTCATTAATTTCGAAATAATTATTCTCACGTTTTATTGCGAAAATTAAGAAATTATCAAAAAAGGTGTTCTCCAAACTGCACAAATCTCCAAGCTAGAAGGCATTTTCTCAAAATGTCCAAGCCAGCTGGAAATTGGTGGGGAACACCTTTTTTGGGGAACAGCTCGTGAGGTGCTCTTCATCGTAGTCTTAAAATGACTCAATCTCCATTGAATGTAGTTTTAAAGGCAAACATTTAACACAAGGTACCAACTGAGGTTGCCATTGGTATTTGAGAAATAATATCAACTTAAATATTGTAGCTCAGGCAGCGGATGTTGAAACGACTAAAGCTTCACCCCCGGGGAGTGAGTATTTCATTCCGCTTTTCATATGTTTTGCCTTAAGTGCCAATGAGATTGTTAGAACGAAACCACCTGTAAAGGTTTTAACTATTGAGATTATTTCTATGTTGCTTCTCAAACGATTCACTCCAGATAAATCATATAGTTACCAGTGTTTACTACATTCGTAACCTCTTATCAACGCCGAACCTGGACGCAATCATATACAGAGTAAATAATGTTCATTTTTATTGTTGAAAAAATTCCTAGCCGCCCTTTCAGTACGTTTCCACAATTCATTCAAAAGCTATTCCATTATTTTATTACGCGGTGGTTCCTCGTCGAACGTGGGCGCAATCATATACAGAGTAAATAATGTTATTTTGTATTGTTGAAAAAAATATTCTAAGGGTGCGGTTACATTAAAGAAGCGATAATTATCGCCACCTGCGATTTTCACTCTTTCTCTTTGATTCTGAAATCGCAAGTGGTGATAATCCCGTCGCTGCTTGCGATTTCATAACCAAAGAAACACAGTGAAAATCGCAAGTGGCAATAATTAGCGCTACTTTAATGTAACCGCCCCTTTGCCCCTTTCAAAACGTTTCCACAATGACAATTAAAAGCTATTCCATCGTTTTATGAGGCGGTTCCTCGTCTAACGTTGGCGCCATCGTTGGAGGAGTGATCGGGTTATGTGCCGTGATCGCGTTGATTGTAGTCATCGCTGTTTACACTCAGCGTAAATTCCAGTGGACAGATACAGGTATGTGATGGGTTTAAAGTTGAATGTTTAACTTCATTTTAAGCAGCTATAGAAGTGAGAGATGTCTTGACATAATCTTCACGGTGAGAGGTTTGACAAATGTTCTAGATTTTCAACTTAATAAAAATATAGTGGGTTCTATTACTTTGGTATCTTCTTTTTGGTAGTCGATATAGTATGACTAGTAGATGCAGACCGATATTCCAGTAACTCTGTATGATACATTTTCTATGATTTAGTACAGCGAAGAGTTTCCGAAATGCGGTCCGGATCAAGGTCCTCTGGCGATGGCCTCGAGAACCCGACATACGGTGAATCATCCACAAGTCAAGGTCAAGTTGTTACGTCTCAACAACAAGGTCAGGGTCACGCATAAAACAAATATGAGACAAGTTGCCCAGTGATCACAGTTATCTATGTTTCGTAAGGTAACATTTATAGCAATGTTAGTTTAAATAATTTCAACGAAAGGACACGTAAGTTTTGTCGGATTCACGGTGTTTTCTATTTGCGTTTTTACAGCTCTCGAAACAAATATACTTTAGAAGTTTGATACATTCAAAAGAAACTCACACTTTCCACTTTTCCATCTAATACAATAATTACGACACAGCGAAACTGCATCTATAAACACAAACTAGTATATAATTTGAATTTCTTATTTCATCCACAACTTGTATCTATAGATGAAACAGCCGACAAACCAAGCGCCGCCCGCCGCTTGAGTCGGTCGCTCTCGAACACAATAGACAAACTGAAACCGACCAAGAAAGCTCCTGAGCCGAATGTCGCTCACATCGAGGTGCCGTCGGGGCTGCCTCCACTCAATGCCAGCGACTTCCAACCATCAACAGGTACCGAATGAATTATGTCACGCTAATGTCAAACGTGAATCAAGGTCAAAATTTTGACCTAAGTTGCCAAAATCGGAGCCACTATGACCGGGGACATGTTGACCGGGGATATTTTGACTGGGTACCGTAAAATGTACGTACATATCCCTAAGGCTCAGTATATCACATGTTAGTGCATTGAACGATCTCTTATCTTCGTCCTCAATAATTGTGAAGTGAATAGCATTATTTGAATGCATATAACGATTTGCTCTTTTTTCTAGCTCGTTCTTGGGTTCTTTCTTCCCAATTTTGATACTCTTAAAACCATGCGTTTGGCATAATACCACGCTTGGATCGTTTTTAGCTTGACCACTATTGACAAGCAAACACATATTTTTGGAACCTTAACACAAAATTGTATTTAAAAAATTCATAAACACATAATTGCCAAACAATTTCCAAACAATACAAACCCAGTCTACACGAAACCACATCATGAGCTCATGGTGACCTAAAAATAACTCATATAAGGTCAGCATGAGGTCATGACGAGGTTTCGTGTATAATGGGAAATGGTTGCATTTCAGAGCCCATGGAGCGTCACAACCCATTCGATAGCGGGGCCACATCCTCTAAAGCCGATCGCCAGAGCGTAACGAATCCAATGTTCAATCTGCAACGGATGAGTACAGCGTCAACGGGCGATGACTCGCTCGAGATATTCGATGGATCTTCTGATGATAAGGTAAGATGAAATACGACTTCGTCTTCGTTATCTTTATTATTGCAATATATATATACAAGAGGGTTGTAAATAAATGATTACTGTTTAGTGCTGTTGTCTGATAAGATATTGAGAAAAATAACCTTTTGAAAACGCTTGGTAATTTGAAGATATTACATCACAATTAATAATTGTTAATATATTTTGCCGTAATCAATTTGTGAGTAATATATTTTGATTGCCACAGCCCGAAACCAAAGAAAAGCCACAACCCAAAATGGAACGCCATGACTCCATCTTCGACACCAGCCCGACCATACAAGCGACAAACGATACCAACGATCCATTCGGGATGTTCTCGCAACAACCCGCTTCGACCACTCCCGAAAAAGTGCCCGTTTCGAATGATGATCCGTTTTCCATATTTGGGGGTGGTGCCGCGGCAGAGACTAGCGATCCCGTTTATAGCACAGTGGACAAAAGTAAGAAGAGCCTTGCGCCGGAAATGGCTGCGATCAGTGAACATGACGATTGGGATGCGTTTGCGTAAAACATTCAAGTGGTTGATAATTGCAGTTAAGACCATTATATCTGCGGGGTTAACTATTGCAATTGAAATCAGTACATATATATGTGAAGTTGATGATAAAAATAAGGACCTATACGTATAAGAGGTTTTTAGTGAAATTGAGACTAATGTATCTGTGATTTTAAGTGTTAGATGCATGTCTCGATTGCCTTTGTGACTATAATAATGCATTTTCACAAAAACACATTTTTGTAAATGATCATTTTAAAAATATTGGATGAGACATAAAAAAAATATTGATAGCTCAACCGGATCAATCAATCTGTGATAAAAAGCGCATGTATGGTCTGCCAACAGCATTTTGTTTGCATTTTACTCTTGTATTCATTATGCTTTTATGTCTTCTAGAAACGCACTGAGGCTCTAATTAATACATATATAGGTATAATTTGTAAATTATTTACATATTGAAAATGATTGAACAACATTAATTTATTAAAGTGTTGACAGTTATATATAGCGTGACACATGAATCCCGTTTCTAGAATCCTATGAATGGGAATAAATGAGTATATATCACACAGTTAGAAATGAATATTTAGCATATTGTTTGAAGAAACTTTGGTATTAGAAACTGACTTGAGCTTAATTGTCCTTTAAACATGTTTCTTTTACAATTGTCTCGTTAATGGAAACTCAATGAAGCGCCTTGAGCTTGCTTTTTAAAAAGATTTTCAATCTGCTTTAAATGGATTCACATCAAGGCTACATAGCAACAACTTCCGCGAAAGGCTCCATGAATCGTAACGTGTGGCCAGATCCTCATGGTAAAGGATAGCGGTAAATTCAGACGTATAAAATACCGATCGCTTAAAGTATCATCGATAACATATGTATAAAATATGCATAATGTCTCGGAAGGGAAAATAACATATGGCCAGTAATATACTGTGTTTAAATTCGTGTAGATATAGCGAAAAAAATTACTGCAAAATCTACTTTTTGTGATAAACCTTGAAACTTAACAAACCAAATGTTGTTAAGAAAAAAAAAAGAATTACATGACAAGAATAATGCAAAGACACATTGATAAAAGAATGTATTTATTTTCACATGGCATTACATCATAGCTTTCTCTTGTTGGAAATAATAAGCAATCGATTATACCAAATATGATATGCATTAATTGGACGGACACTAGTCAATGGACGGAGTAAAAAAATATCATATAAAAGGAAAGTACGATCCTAGGTTTGCATGCGTTTCCTTTATATAAAATTTGCTTAATCGAATGTTTTGCTCGGCTATGCTTTTGTGTGACCTGTTGTTGAATGCGCTTCATCATTTATCATCCCAGTTCTCTCAATTGGAAATTTAGAATTTGCATCCTAATCAGATATCTTCCAAAATACCCCTCTTCTTCAAGAAAGACTTATCCATCCCAAATCGCATAATAAACAACTTCTGAATATTTTCTTGTGCTGGGTCAATGATTATATGAACAGATATTGTTTAGAAAAAATACTTTTGTATATAGCTAAAATTGAAAACACCAGCAAGCAATTCAAAGCTGGCATAAGTTTCCGAAGTATTCGATTTGTAGTTCAATTGATATTAATTGATATCGCTACATTTCAACTTTTTTTATAACTTTTTAACGGCGTATCCATATCATTTTAGTGACTCTATCCAGTGTGAAACTTAAATATATAAATTATATTCAGTTAGAAATAATGCTTTTAAATATTCTTATTACAAATCAGTCGTTGGTTCATTCGCTTTTCCATTTGGCATTTGTGCTTGTGTGCTCCTCGCATGAACGGAAACCTCATTGTAGTCTGGTAATGATGTTTTATCCTCGTTGCTTTGTCCAGTGAATTTTGAAAACGATGCCTCTAAAACGTTGTTTCCTTTACCCAACTTGTCCTGCAATATGTTTGACTGCGTTACAACATGTATAATTTTACATAGATAAATCGCATATTTTTATCTCTTAAGGATAACCAAATATAAATACGAACCAACAAAACAAAACGAAAATGCTGCGGAAAAGTATACAGCCATAAATATATAGAATTTATAAAAGGATGCCATTATTTGTTTGGCACTAGAAAATGCTGCGGAAAAGTATACAGCCATAAATATATAGAATTTATAAAAGGATGCCATTATTTGTTTGGCACTAGATGTTCCCATTTACTTTGAACAGGTCTTACCACAAGTGCATAACGTCCAGTACGGTTGTTTGGGTTTGCTGGGCCCCACACGGCTAAAGGCTGGGAATCACGTTTTATGATCTATACAAAAAATAATTCATAT
>LQRL01086062.1:41412-51856 GCA_001703475.1 Hydroides elegans
CATCATGACCAAATGCTGACCTCATATGAGTTATTTTAGGTCACAACGAGCTCATGATGAGGTTTTGTGTAGAATGGACATGTTTCTCAAATTTACGTACCGGCTTCTGCCACTTCATCAACGGACACTCCTTTCTCGGCCGCCATGAAGCCAAGGACGCTGAAAATGACGAAGCCCGAGAAAACAGAGGTACCGCAGTTGATCAGGGGAACCAGCAAAGAATCCCTGCCAAAAAATAGAACATATACAATGTATTTCCCAGTCTAGTAGGTTTACCCGTATTCCTTATGGGTAGTCCTACCAGGTTATTATAAAATGTTAAATAAGAAACAATTCTCTGTTGATTAATTTATAGAGCTTGGTCACATGGGAAGCGCCTTTAAGTGTTTTACTAATAAGTGTTTCAAAATGCATTTCCTATAAAAAACTACCGTTCTGAGTCTCCATCAATAATTTAATGGAGAATTCGGTATGGCAAAAACGTTTGAAAACTCTTCCCGTGTAGTTGTAATAATCCTATATGTATAAATATGCAAGGAGCCTGTGGGTTGGTAGGAAAAAATGTTCTCATTATAATATGCCTTTGAATTAAGTAATTTTGCACATATATGTAGGTTTGTTTTTCAAAAAAAAAAACGAGTTCATTAAAGTCATATGTCGCTTTAGATAAATGCTAATAAGATAAATACAACTATAAGAAAGTCTTTAAACAAATTACCTTAATTAAAATCGTTTAAATACAAACTGACAATAATGTGACGGCGAATTTTCTATTCTATATTAAAATTACATAATCCCTTTCAAAGAGTACAGAGTGGTAAGATATTTATTTGATATAAAATTTGTCTAATTATTTTAAACAAAATTGTTAATTTTTATAACGTACAATCTTGCTTGTGAATATGATAATTGTGTGAGATAAACAATATATCACAATATATATCAAATTTTGTCTATTTATATTCATCAAAATTGTTAATTTTGATAACATACAATCTTGCTTGTGAATATGATATTTGTGTGGGATAAACAATACAACTACCCACCAATTGGAAAGCATATTAGTCAGAATTAGTTTTTACCTAAGACAGTTATTGTCAAACTTGTTGAAGCTAGCCATCGCAATGAGACCCCCGGAACAGGCACTCAGACTGTAGAAGATCTGTGTCGCGGCGTCCGACCATACCTGGGTGCAAATATTAGGACAATGTGCGTATGTCAATCATAATCAGACTCACCGGTGAGTGGGTATATAACGTGATCGTATGTAAACCGTCACTTGTATACGGGCCTTACGTCATTTTCTTTCGACATCAGATCCACGTGATTTCTATGTCCTGACGCCAACTGAACGTAATTTTTACGTCCGACTTTTTAGCTTTGCCAAGTTGTTTCTGCGACCACGACGTTATAATAATACTTTATGTGACCCCTTTATAACTATATTTAGTATCATGGTGTATTATCGAATGTGATATATACATGTAAGTAAGTAAAATGTAAAAATCCAAGAATGGTTGACATATGTTGTTATGCTGTTACGCATTTGATTTGTTTAGGGTGCATTTACACGGGAGCCAACTTGCCTTCAAACCAAGCTTCAAACCAACTAAGGTAAATGCGGCAGTTAAGTTTTCATCTCTCAAAATTATCTATTCTCATCAGCTTCAAACCACTTCAAACCAACCTTCAAACCAAAATTGTATTTCAGGCTAAGTATTACACGTATTACGTGAGGTAGTTTTGGTTTGAAGGTTGGTTTGAAGGTTGGTTTGAAGGCTGGTTTAAAGGATAGCTAAAAAACCGCTTCAAACCAAAATAAACTATTTTGACCGCCGCATCGACCTTAATTGGTTTGAAGCTTGGTTTGAAGGCTAGTTTGCTCCCGTGTAAATACACCCTTAGTACAAACACGTGATTAAATTGAGGAGTGACATGATTAATTTGTTATGATATGAAGTGCCAGGGTAAACACTATACGTTGATGTTAAAGGGCATGTTTAAACGGGAAGCGCCAAGGAGCGACAGAGGCAAATCTTACTATATGTTTTTATATGTATGCGGCAAGGAGCGCCGCTAGTCATATTACGAACAAGAATAGTTGCCGCTGCCGCGCCTTTCCGCTTCGCGTGTAAACAGGCCCTTAATCAATGATCAGGCGCGGATTCAGAAAATATTAAACCTAAAACGCCAATTGTATAGAATTTATAAGAGCTAATAGGGGCACCAATTTTTTTTTCGAAAAAAAAAACAACATATAGAGCGATAACGGGCCCGGCGACCGTCCCGCGCGCTTCCTTCTAAATTCACACCTGATTTTTATGTTGATAACTCGAGCATATTTGTAATATCATTTCATATATGTATATTAGATATACAATGGTAAAACCTGTAAACATTATGTTTGAAGCGTTATGTTTTGAAGCGTTGAAGCCGTTGTAACTCGCTAGGATTATTCCTGCCCCCGTACAATCACCTAGCGAGTAAAATATTTGCGTTGCTGCTTCGGCCCAAACCTGGTCCATATGAAGTTTTAAATCATATCATTTATCAGAATTACGACCAATAGACGTCAATAGCTTATTCCCTTAGTCTTTAAGCCTTGTGCTGAACAAAAAAATAATAATATAAAACAAGATAGCCGCCATTATTAAAATGACATATTTTTGCCCCTAGCTTATTTTGGAATACACTAAGGACCAAATTTTATAGTACTACTAGACTGTACTATCGCATAATGCAAAGGGGTTTTGTTTTAAATGAACAAAATTTTATTTTTCAAACGCATCATCTTTAAAATAAATTAAATGAAATATACATAAAAAAATTATCATATATATTCATAATTAATTTATATCAATTTACATAAATTTCTTTATCAATAAAAGCTTATCTCATAATTTGAGACCAACGTATGCTATAATTGTAATGTGTTTAATATATTTTTTTTTAGATAATAATAACGATTTCATTTTAATTTTGATTTAAATTACACCTGGGATTGCATTACATTGTCTACGCACTGTCATTTCACCTGTCAGTTATGACGTAACACTTTAACTGTTACCTTCGGAATTTATGACGTAACACTACTTTTGTTCGAAATGAAACATTACGTTAACGCTGTTACCAACGAAATTATATTCATTGTTGAAATGCCTCCACCATATTCTTAGCACTTAAATACCTAATGATTTAATGTAACATTGTTGATATATATATTTTTAAACTGTTATGACGTGATAAATGTATTCCTTTTTAATGAATATAGCTGTAACCAACGATTTTTTCGGATAATCATGCTTATTTTGCGTTAACAGGTTTCAATAATATAAAAGGTGTATTAAAAGGTGTATTATTATTTGAAACAATTTCAAAAGTAAAAAGTATATTGCTCAAGAAAAAATGATGATGAAGCGCGACGTCCAACGCTTTATTTTTTTAATGTGACATATACTCCGTTATCTTATATATTTCTGTAAAAGTATTGATATATGTATATTTTGAGATATCTAATCTTTATATTTCTGGTAGAAACATTAGTATCGCGAAAATAATGAGATAAATTAAATCATTGGGTTACTGTCGAAAAAAAGCTCCCCATGGTCCGCCATTTTGTTGATTTTAGCCCATACTGTATAATCACATGATCACAAAGTATAATTTATGTCACATGATCAGTATAAAAATTGTGTTTTTTACAGGGATAAAAAAAAGAAACAATAAATTGCGCAAAACATGCCTGTTGTATAATGCAAAGGGGAGCTCCGCTCCCCTTTGCGATCAAAACTTTGAAAAATCCGAAATCAAACTCAAGATTATACCTGTGCATCAGTGAGCCGTGAGAAGTCTGGCTTGAGATAGAACTCGATGCCTTGGTATGCTCCCGGGAGGGTGATGCCGCGAACCAACATGATGCTCATAAGGACGTAGGGGAAGATCGACGAGAAGTAGACCACCTAGAAGCAAACGCCACATTTTAATGGTGAATCTAATTGTGCTTTGTATCATATTTATATAGGAAAATAATACTTGAAATACGGTGTCTCTGTTGCTTTGGTTATAAGCTAATTGACCGATGATTAAATATACATGTAGTTCATATACGTTTAAATTTCCCATATCGTGCATATCTTCATCGGATTATGTCAGGTGAATACGACATTTACTAGACCAGTTTTGAATAATAAGACAGGATAATCTATATCACAAATAAAAGTTTTAACAAGTTCTAATTAATGATGCATGCATTGTTTGCAATGATGGTACCTTTCCGAGACTGGAGATGCCCTTGATGAGTACAAAGAACACAATGGTCCAAGCAGCAAAAAGGCAGATCGCCAGGGGCCACCGGATGTCACCCATGTCCTCCAGGCCCTCGCTGATCTGCAGCACCTGGCCACTGGGAGGAGGAGAAAAAGTGATTATAATTACCATATTTCAGTTATTGGTACATTCTAAATATGTTTAACAATAGCTACTCCATATTTTAATGTAATAACATTGGTAGTTTATAAATGTATCAATAAATGCTAAATTATCCAGCTTTCAAAATCAATGCAGAACTGGAACAATAACAGAATAACGAAATAAGATGAATAAACCACTTACTAAAAATATTCTTCGCTCGGTGTTTTGATCTCGGATCTGTTCACCATTCTGCCGTCATTGCATTCGAGAGTCGCATTTCCTAAGATTAACATTTATATATATCACCAGAGGGCATTTGCATTATCATTTTACCGATATACAATTGCACGCGTTTCTAACCTAATATGGTAAATGCTAAACGATAACCGAAAAACAAGCTAAACGTTAAACGCTTAACGGTAACCGCAAAACACGCTTAACGTTAAACGCTTAACGGTAACCGCAAACAACGCTTACGTTAACCGCTAAACAATAAACGTTTAACGATAAGCAATATAAAATCAAATATGTAAGTGGTGTATAAAGAATATAGTAATGAGTGTTTAACATAACCACTAGAATGCCCTGGCTACCGTGGAACCAACTAAAATTGACAAACACGAGTGCTAAAATGATTCGTATATCTTATAAAGCCTCATTTATGCAAAGACAAAACCTATAATAACAATTATACACACCCTTATCACGTGGCTATAAACGCTAAACGTAAACGCTCAACGATAAACGCTGAATGACAAACGCTTAACGTTAAACGCTATATTCTTATATTGCAAACTCTTAAACGTTGAACGTTAAACGCTAAACGCTAGAAAGACTGTAGGGTTAGAACTGCGCGTCACTGTACAATACATCACACACAATAAATAGTAGAGTACTAACCTATCCCAACAACAAACTTTAAAAAACAACAAACCAACTCACCCGTGCAATTCGCCTTGAGGAACTCATTCGTGAAGCAGTTCTCTGAGTTCCACCAATTATTGCAGTAGGTCCATGGCAACTCGGTCGTCATGGAGGCGAAGAAGTAGTAGATGGACCAGGCAATGATGACGTTATAGTAGAGCGCAATGCACGTATTCACGATGACCATGGCGTAACCGAGACCTGAGGTGGACAGGGGAAAATAAATTTCGTATATATAATATACATGTATATACATTCGCTCGCATTTCTTTCTCAATATGAAAAACGTAAAACGCTGAACGTTAAACGCAATTTTCTAATATTGCAAACCCTTAAACATTAAATGCTACACGATAGAAAGAGTGTAAGGTTAGTAGTAATAGTTTTCACTTTAATATTTCTAACCTGTTGTGCAGGATATATTTGCAAAAAAAACGTCGATCGAACTCTTTGGCTGTCCATTATGCTTTCACATGTACATGCTTATATATGATCTTTTTCTAATTATCAATCCCTCTTATTATACCTTTCATCATGGGGTTAAAAGTCCATATAGTTCTCACTTCCATATTAGAGAACGGTTGTACAGGATATATTTGCAAAAAAAGATCGATCGAACTCTTTGGCTGTCCATTATGCTTACACATGTACGTTTTTTTTCTTATATTTAAACCATCTTATCGTACCTTTCATCATAGGGTTGAGCGTCCATATAGTGAGGGGTCCAAGCGACGCGAACTGACCCATGGCGAGCTCGAGGAAGAACAGCGGCAGACCGACGAGGGCCAGCATGATGCAGTACGGGATGAGGAAGGCACCTGAATAGCAATTAAATATATGTAAATTATGTAAACTTTTTAATTAGATAACTGTGGGAAACGTTTAAATGTATGCTTTTGTTCACGGTTTTGATGCAGTACGAGATAAGGAAGGAATCTGTAAAATTTGAAAATTAACAATGGATTATCTTTTAAATGATTATGCAGTATCTTGTATATGATTATGCAATACCTATGATTATACAGGTACACTATGTAATCCATGATTTATTGCATCCATGCAGTACGGGATCAAGATGGCACATGCAGAATGAAAAATAACAATGGAGTCGCTTTGGGCCTGGGCATTCCCAATACCTTCCCTCGGGTCAATAACTACAATGTATGTTGGTATGGACCCTTCGGGTATTATTCCTAATAAATTGCACCAACTGTAAAATAGTATGTGTTAATTAATGAAAAATGTTGTTTCTCAACACTGTTCATCAAAAGACTCGGTGACATTTAGTACAGGGGGTTCATAAATATTCAAACTTTCGTAAACTTCCGAATCATGTAACCGTCAATCTCTTTGACATTACATCGCCTTGCATTTGCATTATTACGTTTGAATTAGAATAATCTCATGGTGTGTTAACTGGACATCCCGCTTAGTAATTAGTTCAATTCTCTATTTTTAGTTCAAATTATACGTTTATGGTCAGTGCGAAACGGGGACAGACTTGAACCCACCCGAATGTATATCATGGGATTCAAAAGATGGTTTATCAAGTCGCATGGTACTAGTAATAAGAACAATACAATAAGTTAAAAACAGCATTAAATCCAATCTGTGTCCCTGTTATGTTGGATTTAATTGATTATATTACATCATACATTATAAAAGTGATTGAATAAATCTGGCCCAATAACTTCCAAAATCATGTAACCGTCAATCTTTTTGACCAGACCTCGCCATGCATTTGCATTATAAAATATAAATTAGAAATTTTGTGTTATTCCTATTATATTGCACCCATTATATATATATTGTATTACATTATATATATAATATATAATGAAAAGTGACAAGATTTCCCATAAGATGTATTTGTAAAATCGTTGCAAATTATATCACATCATTTTGATCTGCCCCAATAACTTTACCTCCTCCATTTTTGTAGCAAAGGTAGGGGAATCTCCAGACGTTTCCTAAACCAACTGCGTATCCCACACAGGTAAGGATAAACTCCAGTTGGCCGCCCCATGTTTCTAGAAAAATACGAAATGTATAATGATCATTACTAAAACCAAATACCTTTTAATACGCAATTTCTAAAGGCGCGTTTTACCCCAGTTTTTGCGTGAACAGAAGGGATAAATAGATACGTTTTCATACAAGTGTGACTTTCGACCTTTCGGATTTGGAACGTTTTTTTTTCGGGTTTTTCGTTTGGGTAAACGCGGCCTAACGAATGTTTTATATTTTATTATGATTTACAATGAAAACATTATGAAAACATCTCGTACACATTTTTCCTAAATTTGATTTAATCGATAATAGTTGATCTATAGTTCTCTGCTCGAACGTTCAAGCGATGGATCGCAACAAGACAAATGTTATTGATTGACTTCAATAAAAATTATTATTTTTTTTTTTACATTTTCAAATGTTATAATATAGCATTGGAAATTGAAAATTCGATTATTACTTGATATTTTCAATTGACAATAATTATTGCTTCATGCTACAGTTGAAATCGACGTAAACATTTCGATCTAGTTATACCAATATGTCATTAACCTCGTTCTTTTGACGGAAAGTCTTCTTCTATTTCTATGCCATCTATGGCTTTGGCGAGGTTCGTTTTCGATGACGTCACTTCGTTTCTTAACTGCATTTGGATTTCCGTGGATTCACGTTGTTCGCCCACCTTCTCGTTTTCATCGCTGAACGCTTTGTTTTCCATGTTGTTGTGCTCTGAAAAAAATATCATGAAGTAGATTTATGTTATAATGAGATTGCCATACTGTCATCTTATTTTACGTCAACAGTTTATCGTATATCACATGACATAAAATAAATTCAATAATCAATTAAATAAACAATTTATGTTGCATTAGTAGCGTCTCTGCTAAAGTGTTCCCGAGCAGGTCGATCTAATTTATGAAATTTGAAAACATGTTTTCATATTATGTTTCGATGATAAATGATTAGAAGAACTATTTTAAATTGGGATATAGTTGTTTATAATTGCACATTCAATATAGTGTAAATAACTATGTTATGTATATATGGTTGGTTATTTTGCGATATTTAACTTTTTAAATTATCAAAAGAGGCGTCCTTTCCTGCTCTATACTGGCTTAACAAATAGGAATATCAACTCATCTCGAAAAGTAACACATTTTGCACTATGTTCTAAAATGAGTTTGTTTTTGATTTTGTATTTTTGTAGGCATTTTAAGATGAATAAACACATTCTCAAATATAAGATGGTTTTCTTAAAAACACTCCATTAGAATATTACCCAGTGATTTCAAAGATGTTATTCCACTGAGCGAAAATATATGTTTTAAGTGTAAATATTATCCTTTTTTCGAAAATACAATTTATCTGTTAATAATAGTTTTTATTTGTGGCTCATGAAAATTAACTGAAATCATAAAAATCCAAACACAATTTCAAATGGCCGAACAAATTGAAGAAACTCTGATTTTATATTTTTGAATAAGTAAAAAAATATGCACCTATTAGTTCCAAATTTGTTCAGCGAATGGTAGGGCGTATTGGAAAAATCCCAAAATCGTTGAAAAGATCATCAAAAATCAGTTGCGGCTTAGGAATTGGATCCTGATCATACATTATGCATGGATGATGCAATTTCCATTGCAAATAATCCTATGTACATGCGCTAACCTTTGACATTCGAGTTGTCTTTGCCTCCTCCGAAGTGTTGCATTTCTGTGATGTGTCGCATTTAGAAGGGTATGATAAAAGGATCGCACTAGGTCTACCGTTTATTGCACAGTAGACTGATTATTCAGTATCCGCCAGCAAAAATAGGATGATTCGAGTTCTGGTTAATATTTTAGACGCTTGCACTGTATTTGAAAATATGAAAAAAGATTAAATCATACCTAATATACATGCATATGTATAAATAAATAGTTTTGAATGATCTTGATATACCTATAGTCATATCTTGTGTGTTTTTTTTCCTAGGCTATATCCGGTATATCTGCCGGATATTGGATCACTGGTCGATTTTTTTCTGATCTTATTTAAATGATTTCAGACAACGGCAATGTCAAATTATGCAGAATAATCTACAATAATCAATGATATCAATTCTATCTAAAATGTAAGAAACTATGACCAGAACTATTTGATACGTTTACTTCTCTGAAAGAAAAATAATATTGTGCAGAAATTTAAAGTTGATGCCAACCAAAATGTCATTTGACGTGGCAGTGGGTCGGGATCGAGAGGGGACATTTTACATCACATATTTTTTATATGGATGCACATCCCGTATTGATTTTGATTTACAAAACAAAATACTAAGAATATTTTAATTTTCATGTGAATATTTGAGGCCGTCGCTGTTCATCATGCATGGATGAATAAAGCCGCGGTTACACAGAGCTAGCTGTTTTTCACATCAGGGATTAGTCCTCGCTATTTTCCTTATAAAAAAACTCATGTCAAATTACGATTTTATTTAAACCAGTTCATGGACATTTTCATATTAAATCATATACACTATATTAAAATCTTCTTATTGACATGACGGTCACTCGTGAACCAGAAGGCCGACCATATTGTTCACACAATTTATTTAAAAAAAGATAAGCTCCCATCAAAAGAATATCCCTGACCACATGTGATACCGGTCAGAAAATATATTTCGTTCACTTATGAAGCTTACCTAGCTATTTCAAAATAGCGTCTCACTATTTTTTGGGCATCTGATACACTCGTGCAATCTTTTATAACCATGAACTGGGGCTTATTAATGTTGCAATACGTCTTTATTTAAAATGCTTATGAAATCACAGCTTGGACTGATGAGGTCGATATAAAGTGCGCACTCCTTTGGGCAACCATAAAGTCTGAGAACTGAGCAGAGCAAATAAAGATATTAAATAGATATTGAAAAAAAGTTTGTCGACAACAGCATATAACAAAGATATAATAATTTGGAAAATATTTGATAAGACAGAAAATCTTAGGACCGTATACAGACAAAAAATGCAGGTAAGCAGTTTTTACTTTAAAATATCTATATTGATTATAATTATAATTAATCAATAATAATATTTAATTATATTAATTAAGTTATTACAAT
>LQRL01086066.1:0-22856 GCA_001703475.1 Hydroides elegans
CCATTTTTCAAAAAATCGCCAAAATTACAATTTTTGAGATTTTTCAAAAATAATACGCCTAAGCACAGCTCCAATATATGTTTGTTTCATGTGCCAAAGGGAAACAAAATCCATCGAGGGATAAGCGAGCACTCGTCCGTACAAAGTAGTGCACCTAGGTGTCGACAGACAGACAGACGGACAGACGGACAGACGGACAGACGGACATGGTTCATTGGTCTTATAATTCCATTGAACGTATAAAAAACTTGAAATTTTTTTGATAGCTCAATTATTTGTTGTAGTGACGGACGGACAGTACTGAATACTATAGTCCTCCGCTTCGCGCTAACGCGGCGGCGGAGGACTAATAAACTTACGCTGTTGGATTGACATTGTGGTTTGCTAAATTTGGCGAGAATGTTAACGGGCTCTGAGGTTGGGTCCCGGCATTCTATTGGCTGCAATCCCGAAATTTTAATATTCATTTATTTTATAAATATGAGGTAAATAATATTATAGAATTATTATTTGGAATATATCGTGGCAGAGAATTGATGTAATATGGTTTTAATGAGGATAAGAAATATTAGGTGCATTTTTACAAACACTCGATAATTTGGAAGACAATGTTCACATAATTAATGATCAAAATGATTCAATCGAAAACGCAGATAAAAAATATATAAAAATTAACACTATAAACGATTAATGATAAACACTTTTACATTGACACAATTACATACATACAACTGATTCTAAAAAAAAACTACATTTTGAAATAGATATAGGCCTACATATAAGTGATCAAAAAATAATGAAGGACGTATAAGTTTAGATACACAAAGGCCTGCTTGTTTTATCATTAACATATGGAGAAACGGACAACATATTTTCCTCACCGGTGAGTCATCAAATAGCAGCACAAGTATGTGATTCACGATATCCTGGAAATGAAAACACCATCTTACATTCAAAAGTTAAATGCATAAACAAGAACAAAATCAATCATGTCTTTCAAAATATCTAAATTTATATAAAAGCAGTTTTTCACTACATATATAATAAATATAATCATTTGAATCAGAACCAATATCCCGGTGACGAATCTGTACACCATATAATAGTTATTAAAATACATGTTAACACGATATTATATTTGAACTATCAAACACATTATTTTTATGTATGCCCTTATATGTTGTAACAACACTTACTGGGCTAGCAACGAGATCCATTGCGGGCAGTAAGACAGCGACAGATAAAACTTCTCTGAGCAACACGTGAAGTGATCTGAATCAGCAAACATATAAGCTTAGATCAAGATCAAAGATAAAGATTTATTCCTTTTAGATGAAGACTATGTTTCTCAATTTTCGCAATAGATGACCATGAGGTTCGCCTGTGGCGAATGTTGGTTTGCGAAGCCTCAGTTCTGGATTTACTTTATTTAAAGCCGTTACACAAATATCACTCCTGCTACTCACTTGCACTGCAGTGCATCTTTGTGAACAATAAGTGGAAACAGTTGGTCGACCAGCTGATCCAGATACTGCAGCTCGGCCTTGCGGTTGCGCGCGGCCACGTGCAAATGGCGGCCATATTGATCCAGAACGGCCTGCTCCAGGTCGACGCCCGGGGTCACTGGGGGTGAAATGTGAAACCGTGTTTTTATTGGGTAAAACAGCTATCAGTTTTATTGTTGTGCATTTGAATCGATAAGAAGGCCAACAAATGCGACTTCGGATAATCTTTTTTTTATAGTTGTATATGTTTCAGCTAAACGAACCATAAATACTAAAAGTATGCGTATATTCTATACGATATGATATCGTTCAAAACCTAACTAACATTGTAATTCCTATGACACAAATTGAGACGTGAAATCCAACTTGAAACGTTAATTCTTATTCACAATCATAACTTTCAAAACATTAAAACATTTTTTTAAACTTAATAATATTTTTTTAGATATAAAATGTTCTATTTAAATAGGACATTCTGTATAATAAGATATGCGCTTAAGCATATGAATAAAGCCGTACCTTTCCTTTTAACTTCCAAGTAAAAATGAAGATGTCGTATTAATGTTCGTAGTATTTTAGATTGAATAAAGTTTGGTATGTCGATCTGAAACATGCAAGCAAAAGAGCTTAAAATGAAAGCAAAATTAATCGAACATGTTCACGTGAAAATAAGCCAGACAGTACACGGAAACAGTTTGATCTGATACAAATTTAAAGTTTGTCATAAGGAAGAAAGAAAAACAAACCAGGAGTGAAGAAGCGGAGGAGGGAAAGGAACCAGTCAATACTCTTCACATTCATGACAAAAAAAAATGGACTTATTGTAAAGCATTTAAATAATCACATGTTTTGTTATAATAGAAACAAAATGTTCAAGTAAAATCGGGCGGTGGCCATTCGAAACAATCTATATTCAAAAACGCATTTTCATTGAACAAACGACTCAGTAGACGGAAAAGGCGATGGGAAGGAGGATGAAAAGGGGTCCATTCGAAACCATTTTGATTTAAGAACGCATTTTCTTATTGCACAATCGACTCAGTATACGGAAAAAGCGATGGGAAGGAGGATTGTTAGGGGTTCATATTATATCACAAAATACAAATAAAAATGGCGTTTTTATTTGATTTTATCTTATCAAATTGATCTTACCTTGGACAATCGACGCAGCGCGACCGCCGCAACGAATCGGAGACTGTTTCGAATCTCGTCCACTAACGCCTCATCTTCACCAATTTCTCTGTCAATACATGATTAATTAATTTATTTATCTAGTTATTTATTTATTATTTATCTACTTATCCAAAGTGAATGAAAAAGAAACAGGGACTGGATATGTGTATTTATATCTTATGATATGTCTAGGCCAAAGGCAAACTCTCTCATTTTCTGTGTACTCAACATGCATATAAACCATTCAATTAGGCGCATTTTGTGGAAAATACACATTTTACTTAAGTTCAAATCAACAAAGAATAATCATAAGATAATGAGGGATAAATATTACCTGTACCAAGTATATACGTGTTCCTTCAAAATAAGATTTAGCAGCTGAAAGAAATTAAAAACCATTTAGAAAATATCAAATGTCCTTAATATTGTCCTTAAAATATAAAATGTCCCAGTTAATGATTGTGATCTCCTACTCCCCTTTAACAAACCATATCATATAAAATGCAAACCTCATAAATGCACACCTCAAAATTTACTCATTTCTATTCCGTCTTATTTTTATTCAATCGTTATTGCAACTTATCTCAATAATACGGTCTTACATACGGTTCTTTTTACTTAGATAAGATAATTTGCATCTCCTTCATCATTCGATTGATATAAATGAAGCAACTAAGTCTACAACTTCCATCTTTATAATTGATCTTTCATAACAAAATATCGAACAAACCTCTTCTAAAGCCGCATCGACTTTTTGGGGGATTTTCAAGTTGCTCCAAGGCTGAATGGCAACAAAATTCAATTCTGGTCTGAAAAATATCAAATTACAATATTTAGTAACAGTTCATATAGTTGTTATGCATAAAAGGCCAAGCAATTTGTTTTATGGAAAGGAAACAAAAACACTGCAAAAGACACGTTATTCGAAAAAAAATCCAAATCAACATAAATAACTGTTTTTTTTTTCACTGAAATGTGTCCAAGTAATCATGAAAACTTTTTTTTAAATATTATGCATGCATATTCCGCCAATTTGCTTTCTTCTTAGTTTCAGAACGATTATCATGCTACACTCTGCATGCATCAAACGTTTGGAAATACAATTTAATCATAACAATATCCAGAGGTTAAACGAGACAAATCCTGAATTAATTCAGATGTTACATGCAAAAATTATTGAATTACCTGTGACGATCACAGTTTCCTTCTCCACAAACAGGACATTTCTTCTTCAAAATTGAGAATTCATCACCGCCTTTGATCCACACCTTAAATAGTAAAACCAATGTGCGACTAAAAGATTTTGAAACCGATGGCCACTCAGCCACCAGGTCCTCAGAAGCCGATGGGCCGACCAAGATCCCGGTGACCCAAATATTTTTATCATAAATGATGAATATGTCATCAGGGATGCACTTTTGCACACAATCTTCATCTTAAACGACGTTTGCGCTGCCGAAATGACAATCGGGCAGTCAAAATGACACTTCTGTGTATTATTTTTTTATATGCAACATCCAGAAGAACTAGCACCAAAGGCGAGAGCCCGAATTTTTTAAGGTGTTTCTTATGGATTTTCATTCACCGTGCATTTTATTAGGTTAAAATGGCATTCGTACGAGTGAAACAACGCTCGAGCAGCCCAAATGACGATCGCTTATGCGACCACAAAAGTACACAACTGTGTTATACAAATGAGCAAGTAACAATAATCAATTTAATTAAGAACAAAAATTCAAAATACGGGAACGTTTATTATACAAAGATATGAAATACTCAAATACATATATATTCTTTGCAATGGAAACGAATAAAGATGCTTATCAACAGCAACCGCTCTCTTCTGTTCTTTTGAAATTCAACACCTTACTGAACATTTTATTTTGATACATGCTTGTTATACCATACAACATTTGTATTCTAATATTATATTATATATCAATATATATATACATGTTTTATTGTTTATAAATGGTCCTAAAAAGTGGTAGTGTCTGTTTGGTGGCCCGACGGAGTTTTAAGGAGCCATTGGCCACCACAATGTACTTTTGACATTAAATTAGGGTTATCAAGAATAGTTAAGAAGTTTTCAAAAATTAATAAACCTCATTTACCTTCTTTGTGCGGCTCAACCTTGGAAATATGTTATGAAAATAGTCGCGCTCTCTGCAATAAAAAGCAAACATAACATTAACCAGTTAATGATATTCGTGTTTGCGACTTTGCACTTAAGGTCATTAAAATATATGTTTATTCCCTCAAGACCACATTTTTTTTTTCAAAAAATAAATACATCATCGTTCCGTATTCTGGCTAGTGTCACAACCTATTTAGTATCATTTGAAACTACAAAATGCAAAAATAAAAACAAGTGCGCGAAGGATGTTAGAGCAGTAAAAACACTCCAGCTTAAAAATTTATTATATTTATATGAAAATAAATAAATTTATATTCTCAAAGCATAGATTTCTTAGTTTAATATACCTCATATAGTAAACGGTGATGACAGTTCCGAAGATTATCAAACCGATGCAGAGCAACAGCTGAAATTTCCTGAAAAGTATAGGTTTAAGAATTATAAAAACATCAAGTTTTTTTTTTCTAAATTCAAAAAAGCTACATTGCGGTTTTTGCCCCAACATTTCAAATGAATGTTTTGATTTGTGTGTTGTTCCATATACATGTATATGCACTTTCCCCTCGTCCAATGAGGCAATGGCATGACTCGCCAAAGTTACCTACTCATATAATTGCTCGAATTTCACAACTTCTGGTTCAACCGAAAATTGTGGAAGTTATTATTTTTGCTGCCCAATTCGTCACTTTCGGTTAACGAAACATGGATAAAAAATCAAAAGGCACATTAACACCCGGACAGCTTTCATTGGAACCAATAATCATTTATCTACGACCTTCTAGTTAGGTCAAAATGAACCAAAATAAAAGTGACAGGTAGACGGATAAAAAGCGGACGGACACACATATCCTAGGCCCTGACACTTTAGTGTTGGGACATAATGTTGAGCTTATAACCTTGATTACATGAATGAACATCAAAATACATTGCAAATATGTTTTCATGATTTTGAACCAATGTAATTTCATATCCTAGACAGAAACCTTCTTAAAACGGACCATTAAAATATATAATGCATGTTTTTTGTATCAAAGGTGTGCGTTACTAAGGAAACACTTTGCAAATGGGGACTTTTAAATATATGTCATATGAGATGACCTCGATACAACTTGAAAGCATATAAATTACTTAGAATTTGACATGTGTTTGAATAAAAATTATATGCTACATGTACATCATGACGACAAATTGTTGCATTACCTGGGTAACAATAGCAGAAAGACAAGGCAAATACACAATACGTTGATACGATAACATTTTAATAAATTCAGAATAAACTGGACATCCATTTTCCAAAAAACATAGAGGTTGACGTGTATAATTGTGATAGACGATCCTATTAAGCAATCAACATGTTCAATCAGCCTTCATGGCTCAATTGATTTCACAGGGGACGTAAACATATGGATTTAGATTCAGATTCATGGTTTTTATTCGTTATACATTAGTGTATAATTCGAATTACAGACATTATATATATAATGTATTTGAGGTCAATCATGACAAAAAGCAATATAGACATATAGAATTTAGATAACGACTTGTATACAATAATAAAAAATGTTTTTTGAAAAAACACGGAAGTTATTTTTTAGGTAAAATGCAAACAGCTACAATAATATTGCATATGACTATGGACCAAAGCAGTGTTGATAAAAGTAAGAATCTATAAAAGCTACAAGTGTTACCAATGCGATCCAATGAAATTAAAGAGACATGGTTTTCTTTCGATGCTGTTACACACGTCCCCAACTTCTAGAAGAAGGCCCTGTCATTAAACGATGCGAATAAAACATTTTTTACGGTATAGATCAACCAATCAAAACCCGTTTTGCATAATTTATCAATGGACCAAATAGTAGTATTTGATAGCAATTGTCTAATTCGCCAATCAATTCACATCATGTAGTCTTGGTATGGTCAAATGTGTGCATTTAGTGACAGGACCTATAGAAGTACTCTTATAGGAGTAGGAACTCAAGCACTACGGCTCGTATTGGAGAGATTTATAACAAGTGTTACGAGATCAGAAGTTCCCAACTTTGTCTGTCAGTCTAGGCAGTCTGGTTCCTTGGAAGTACACAGCCTGGTGGCTATTTCTAGATACATGTGTACCATTTGGCTAATATTGTGTATGGACACTCGACGAATCACTTGTTTTACCCATTGCTACAAACAGGCCAGTTTTTAGGGTGTCATATGGAAAGGTAAGTATGATAGGATTACCAACCAGTCTGACTACAAGGTAACCTATTAAATTACATAACTTTTTGTTTTGAAATTATGTTGGATTTTTTTTAGAAATATTCGTGCAACTTATGATAGAATATATTAAACTAAGAATAAATAATCAATAATTTCAAAGCATTTCAAAGGACATATTTGAGAATATTTGTGTCATGAATTATATCATTTGAAATTATGAGGCACATTTAACGATTCGACGGGGAATGCGTTTTGTGGCTTTCCAACTCGCCTGGGACTTTGAAATAGCTGCCTGCTGTACGTTTTCGATACGGTAGCCTTTCGTGGTCTGTATTTATCCCAAATAATACTAGAAATGCTGGATTGCGTTGTTTTTTGTTTCGACGGCATGCACTTCGGATGAAGATGCAACAGTTTTTCACTTGCTGGTCGATTATATGGAGCTTCAGAATGGCATTCTCATTCGCAATCACATTTTGTGACCCGTATCTTCCTGCCGTCTTCATTTTTGTATTGGAATATAATGAGGGCGATTCTTTGAGAATTTTGAGTTGGTATGGGGGGAATTCCCAGGAACTGGAAATTGGAAATTACGTTGCATTTGGCACCTGAGTTAATTTTAAGCTAAAAGCTTACAATATTATATGGCCGTGATGTGTATTTCACTTTTTGATTCCAGTACGTCTACCTCATCTATCACATAGTGTATTTTTATTCATCACCTTCGTCTTCAATTGCATGTAACAGTTGAGAGTACACATGCAAACTTCTGTGGGTGTTTAGGTCCTCCACAACGTATGAAAATCGGGATCATGGTTGATTCCTTCGCTGACCATATCTGCCATATAATGCATGAAGCACAACTCGTGTTCCTTCCCAAGCGTTGGATCAGAACAACCTCCGTACGATGATAAATTAATTTCGAAGATTTTGAAGTCTCGTATAAATTCGTTTATTTTACATTGCTCTGCCTGATTTCTTAAATCAACTATATAAGCCTGGACTCATTTGCGAGCTAAACACGAGTATTGAAGCGGTCCCGGAGTATGATCACAGATTCATTACGCCATAAACGAATGTCCATACGCGCTCGAGTGTCTCTTTGCCTGAAAGGTATGATATGTTTTTTTCATCGGCGTTAGGATAAGCAGCGGCAACGTATATGTCAAAATAATATTTGAAAGCGCGCCAATTCGCCGCAACATTCTCTTCAAAACCTTCTTTTTATCATGGCGATTTCCTGGAGCAGAGGCAACTTTTTTTTAAATATAAAATTATCATTAAAAAGATCATCAGCATTACAAACATAAGCATAATATAAGAGTCGCGTAAGATTAGATATTCAATTGACGCAAATTGAATACTTATATTAAATATATACATGTAGCAGTTGGAAGATCATATATTTGACAGAAAATTACGTTGGGTAACCTTGCTGCTATTGTTTATTATGAATGTTCATGCAAGTGTATTTTACTGTTATTATCCAAAGACTATTTCAATATCTAGATATTTTCATGGGAAATTCTCATATTATCATATATATGTTTACATGATGGCAAGATTATTAAGATGTATTAATAGGCAATATACTGTGTTTTCCTTTTGTCGTGCCTGTGCACTGAGATGATTGGTACTAACATATAGTCAAATCTGAGTTTTTCAAAGCTCATATAATACGTTAATAAAAGTATTGAACTATTTGTTAGTCGAATACATAATATAAGTTAATGATCATATGATATTTGCTACACTAAAAGTTAATAAGGCGTATTCACCGATTATGGAAGTTTATTTTCTCGAAGGATGCATATTTTTTCAGATCAAAATGAGCCATTATCTTCACGATTTCATCGCTGGTCCATTTAATGATAAATGTTTTTTTTTCAATAAAAATCGTGATTATAAATCATTAGGCACAGATGGTCTCATTTGTTTATATTTTGTTCAGGTGAAATGTTTTCCTTTGTTCAGTCCTGAATCTTCCATATTTACATCCGCATATGATCGGCCAAGACCGTTTTGACGAGAAAATCCGTAAGATGTCGTAAGATGGGAGCAGCGTAAAAGCATTTTTTAAAACAAAAACATAGTACTATTGGACGTTAAAATTTAAAACTTTTTATTGAAAAGTTAGTGTTCTGACTTCTAGCTTGGATAGTGTTTGATATGTTTATTGTCATATGAAATAATAAATATAAAAAATACCAGTGAACATTATATTTAGACAAGTTTTAGTACATAACGATAATTCTAAAGGGCGATAATTCTAGCATATAGGCGCAGAAATGTAAAAATTAGAAACTTATAATTATTAACCGTAACATTGAGAGGGCAGATGACTTACTAGTGGTGGTTCGATCCAATCAGTGTCTGACTTTGATCAAAAGATTATAAATGAGCCCAAGAGTCTTATACCCGACAGAGTTGTTTTAATATCTGGCCGCTTTGGGGGCGATTCGGAAACAGTTCTGAAAAAATATATATATTTTAATTTGCCTTCATTACCTTTATCAATAAAAACCGCGTGAACCTATTTTGAGTGTATACAACATACCCAAGAGATTCCAGGTCTGAAATAAGAGGGGGCATACTTATTTCGGTTGCGTTCGTGCGCGGTTTGTATACTGGTTTTAAAACAAATTGTTAGTTGATCTATTACACATGTTTTTTTTTCTTGTCCATCAATAAGACCATATCAGGTCGTTGGGTGGTGATCAAGATGTACTTTACTTTGATTTGGTGGCACTTATTTATCATGACACGGTACGATATAGTTTTGTATTAGCACAAAAGGTACTATGTAAATGACCATTTTTATGCACTCGAAGACAGTAAGCGTTGCACATGCGTTACAATTCTGATACCCTTTAAAGAGAAATGATTTTTTTATTCTTATGCAACTAACATTCACACCATTGCAATAAAAATACTGTTACCCGTTTTCACATAAACAACTATGGAGCGTGACACGTCTACAATCTGTTTATTCGATGTCGATGGCACACTTACCCCATCACGAAGGGTAAAGCATTCTTTTATTATAAAGCATGTTACATTTTGGTTTAAACACGAATTAATCACAAATAGTCGTTTTCACACGAATATATTATATTATCGCCCAGTTTCATAAACCGGTCGCTTGTTTATTATTAAAAAATAAACAACCAACATAACAAAACATAATATGAACTCATTCAGTTATTAAGCTCAATAAATAACAATTTGTGGCTTTTGTAAAATACACATAGAAAAGGAATGCTGATGCAATCGTCATGGGCTTTGCTGATGACTCAAAGATTGCCTGTTCCTCTTGACAATAGTCAATACCTCACCAATACGACTGAAACGATTCTTCCAGACCAGTCTTCGTCACACCATAGTTACGTCCCCCAAACAATTAGGGATTTAAGCAATGTGATCTGACGAGAGATTTTACTTCCTAGATACTTCCCCCAAACATTGAAAAATAAATAGCTTGTGATTGGTCAAGTTTAAAGATGGCGGACAGTGGTCCGCAAGAATGCTATGGATACCATACTAACATTATGAAAATAAAAAAACGATATGCATATGAACTAGTTCCAAACTTTAATTTGTTATTCAATCGTTTATTGAGGTTTCATCCAGATTAAGTCGTCTTTATACAATACAAATATAACTTCCCATCATGAAATTTTCCCCCAAAAAGTTTGTTTTTTTTTATCATTTCTATATCCAGTGAACATAAATATCGTTCTCCTGGTATAATTTTATTAAATATCTTTATCGTGGGCAGGCCCCAGCCATCTAAACTATCATACGGATATCACGTCTATTGTTACATAAATTAATTAATGTTCGATGCGGCCAATTCCCGAATTCCCGTTAGGGGTGTATATGAGACGATGATAAGAGACTCGCATGAGCCTTACGATACTATATGTACATCATTCCTGTATATACATTGAGGAATGCCGGAGATCACATATAGTGTATCTTACTAAAACAACATTGATGCCAATTAGATTAATCTTTAGAACTAGAATATACACGATACAGAATAAGGTTTTGTTGCAAATATGCTATATATTATAAGTACACTACTAACTGTATCATGATATTTTTTTTTTAGAAAATTTCCCCGGAGATGGAAGCTGTTATGCAACAGCTGAGTAAGAAGTGTGTGGTTGGTGTTGTAAGTGGTTCAGATTTGCCCAAGATAACAGAGCAGCTCTCCCCAGGAACTGAGGAGGACAGTAAGTGTACTTTTTTAAAACTTACGATTGGTAGAAAGTGTATTATTTACTAAGTTTCGTGCTCAGTGAAAATCATTGTCCAATGAATAATATCAAATTTACGGTCAGTATTTGTTAAGTCGGTTAAATCTATTCGTATAAGAAAGTTTTGCGTGTTACGGTCTGTTCTAGAAAAATATGAATTAATAAAATCAAACATATGCTTTTGCTTATTTTTCAGTCACAAAGAAGTATGAATATGTCTTCACTCAAAATGGATTAGTTGCTCACAAACAAGGCGAACTTTTAGCCAAAATGGTAACCTTTTCCATGGCATTTTTATTTAGATCTTATAAGATCGTAAATGTCCTAAGTTGGGCAAATTTTAGATAGAATAAACTAGTAAAATATTTAATATTATCCTACCCTCTGATTTGCGGAATGGTTAACAAATTAAGCAGAAAGTAGGGAATCAAGCTTTTTAAATGGTCCTACTGTAGTTGATCTATTTTGATTACATTAGGTAAACTTTGTCATTACAGGACATATTAAAACACATGGGAGAGGAAAAAATACAAACGTTCATCAATTTCGTTCTCGGAAAACTAGCGCAGATAAAGCTTCCATGTAAAAGGTAGGTCATTTGATGTTTTTATTCGATTAAAATTTATTTAGGTTTCATGTCCCATCCCCCTCCCCTCCCTTCTGTATTTACTCAAACTAAAGTACCTCGCTTACTCGAGCACGGTTAACTCGAATTGCCGGATAACTCGAGGTAAATTTAAAGTAACCAATGCCACCTCGTTTATATATCAGTTGTCGAAAACCCCGGTTAACTAGAATTCACGGATAATTCGAGATAAATCTTCCGATGTAAATTCATGAGCACCTCGAGTTAACGAGGTTCTACTGTATTTCCCAACTGGTGAATGATTAAACTGTTGGTGTAATTAATATATACATTGTTTTTTTTTTGTATTGTTTTGTTGTCATAATCAGTGTTCGCGCTTAAGTGACAAAACACACTGGCCCTCCGGGCCAGTAAGTTACGCATTAACTTGAAAGACTGTGTACATCAAATCAGATTTCATGCTGGCCCACCGGAACCTCAAAAAGTTACTGGCCCGGCCGAAAAGTTACTGGCCCCGGGCCAGCGGGCCAGCGTTAAGCGCGATCACTGGTCATAATTAGGCCCCAACCCTAAAGGTTGGGGCCTATAGATTCGGGGTGTCCGTCCGTCCGTCCGTCCGTCCGTCATCGATTCTTTTCCAGGCTGTAACTTTGTAACGAATGGTCTCAGAGACCTGGGAATAGGCTCATATGAAAGGTCTTGGCCTGTAGATGTGCCTTTGAAAGTTTTGGCCAGATTCGGCCACCGAAAATGGCCGAATTCGGCCAAAATGTCCAAAATAGCTGTTTTTCTAAACAAGAGCTTTTCCAAGCTATTTCTTTGCAACGGATTGTCGTAGAGACCTGTGAATATGCTAAAATGAAAGGTCTTGGCCTGTAGATGTGCCTTTTGAAAGTTTTGGCCCAAATTCGGCCACCAGAAATGGCCGAATTCGGGTAAAATGTCCAAAATAGCGGTTTTTTTTCGAAACTTGTGCTTTTCCAGGCTGTTTCTTTGCAACGGATGGTCGTAGAGACCTGGGAATAGGCTCATATGAAAGGTCTTAGCGTATAGATGTGCCTTTTGACTGTTGCGGCCACCGGAGGTTGGCCAAAATTGCCCAAAAGCTTTGAATTTCCAAAACACGGGCGTATCCGAGATAGTCAATACCCCTTCGAATCGGGGGGCGGTTGGGGCCTTTTCGTGTTTCACAAATACTTCCTTGTTATTTTATGGTCTCCTTATTCTTTTCTTTTCTAGGGGCACATTCATTGAATTCAGAGAAGGTATGTTAAACGTGTGTCCAGTGGGTAGAAGTTGCAGTCAGGCCGAGAGGGACCAGTTCAGTGAATATGACAAGGTGAGTTGTGAAGCATGGTAAATAACATGTAACACGGTTGAAGCGATTGAGCTTTGATTTTATTTCACACAAAAAAACGACTTCTTAATGTTTGTTATTTGGAGGGTATGACTTCTGAATGTTTGATGTTTTGAGGGTACACTGATAGTGTATAAAGTTTGGACAATTGCTTGATTCATATCTGGTCAAATTTGATACCTAAGATCTAATCGCGTATTTCTACTCAAACAACTGTTAAATATTCAATGATCTGATGTTTTAGGAACATCATATCAGACAGAAATTGGTGGAAGAATGCAGAAAAGAATTTTCAGACTACGGCTTCACATTCTCAATAGGTGAGATATATTTTCAATTTTAATTCTATTTATTGTAAAAATGTAATGCGGTCATATTCAATATAATAACTTACCATTGATGGTTTAGTTGGCGCAGTAGAAAAGTTGCTTCTGAAAAATGTCAGCGAAATAAAACTACTTTTAAAACTTGACTTCCCGTATTTGGATTACAGATTAAAGTATAAAAATAGTTTAATCAAGGCTATAGATAATTTAGTGTATAATATTGTATATCAAAACATTTAGGCTCTAAATATCGTTTAATACAACTTTAATAAAGCATCAAGAAGATTAATTTTTGAATTGTAGGAGGCCAAATAAGCTTCGATGTGTTTCCGAATGGTTGGGATAAGAGATATTGTTTACAGCATGTGAGCGATTTCCAAACGGTGCATTTCTTCGGCGATAAGACATCTCCGGTAGGTTTTTTTTCCACTTAAAAATATCTTTATAATACATAAAATATTCAAGTATAGGAGGTAAGATATTGACCTACGGTTTGAGAGTACAAATATGATAGATAATATCTTGACCAACGGTTGAAGAGTTCTCTAGTTCTCGAGTAACAAGTAAATGTTTCTTTGGTTCGCTTATCATAGTTAGTACATGTATATAATGTGTATGCTATGCTTTTGGTATGAACATAGACATCATAGGCTTAGTTGCACACCAAAGTTTTACATTTGAAACAGTGAAATTGGTCGATGATAACATAACATTTTAAAAAATGTTTACAGTTTGGCGAATAAGGATGCTATTCTGATGGCCTATTTATTTATGTAAATCAAAAGTACTTTTGGATGTGTTTGATTTATTCGTAGGGCGGTAATGATCACGAGATATTTGCCGACGACCGCACAATCGGACACACAGTGACCAGCCCTGAAGACACCGCCAAACAGCTTCAAGATCTATTCTTCTCTTCCTAGCAGCTTTGATTTTTGATAAAATGTTTGTCTTTATTTAGTCAAAAAGCTGAGAAATATACTGTTCGTTATATTGTTGGGAATTTTTTGTTCATGCATGAAAAGTCATAGTGTATTATTTTATTCTGTTGAAGATTTCTGGTTAAGACAGTGCTTTAATCGATATTTGCATTTCGGAGTACAGTAAATGAACTTGGGTGATTTATTAACATTGACTTACGGACAATTGAATGAACTTGGATGATTTATCAATATTGATTTTGGAAAAATCAATTTAAGCGAGTCCAAACAGATGTGCATCAGTCTTAAATTAAATCCTTTAAATTAATGGTGATATTAGTATCAATGTGCATCAGAAACTTTTATCACAGAAGCGATCAATATTATCCAAGAGGGGAGTGCAAACGAACATATCATTTTGTTCGATGATTTATAAGACATTCCTATATTGTTATCTAATATAATTATTTAAGATGCATAAATATAGTTTATGTGTGATTAAATGTGCCATTTACTTCATTATTGTTAAGCAGTTGTTATCCAAACGGAAGTTAATATCTCAGGAGTATGTTGTCTCTAAATAAAATCTCAAGATGTCAGTTTTATTTCATGGATTTTGTCTAATGAGGTTTGGATAGATTGAATGTGTTTGTATACAATAAAATATTTATGTAGACATACAGTGTATTGGACTTTCATTTACCGTCTCATCTTTTCTGCAAGAATTTAGAAATGTCACGGATTCTATAAAAAATATTTAGAAAATAAAGTAAACCGGGATTTATGGGTTTGAGTGTGACACAATTATTTACATAGAGGATGTTGGTTAAGTTGTGGACTTTGTCATGACATAACGCGTTTGTGGCAATATTTGGGCAAAATATAAATTGTGTGCATGAACCAGCACGGCCGGATTATTAGTATTAGGCACTTTAACATATTTTGAATTTATCGTTGTATGTTGATAGCACAAAACATAGAACAATCATTGAGCAATTAATCAATCTGTGTTATGTATATGCGTGATTATTCATTCGATATAACTGGTAAAGAGTTCCTGCCGGTTCGGCAGACACGACTGGAACTATCTTCATACAATAAGACGAATCCTATAAAACAAACAACAATATTGGGGCATAAATAATTTATTTGTAAATGCACAGAATTCTATACACCATACAACTGTCTAGTCATTAAGGGCTCTCAAATAAACATTCACTAAGAGTTAACATAGCAAAAGAAGTTCAAATAAATCTCTTTACATCAAGCTTAGATACACTACCTACGTATTTGAAACACACAACGTTTTGTTTAGACAAAAATAATAATTTGCATAAATATAATAACCATTTATATGCTCCAGAGCAAGATTGTGTTCATAAAATAGCATTTTGTTGACAAGATTATCTGATTGCAAACATGATTACAGAAACAGAAACAAATTATTGCCACTATTAAGTGCATTAGTTTGACTAATGATTGTATACAGTTAACTAGAACGACAAACAATATTATATAGTTGAATTTTAAGATGTGACCTACAGTTGTAACATAATTGCGTTTTCACGTAGATAGGAAGCTTTTACAGTGATTGACAGACCAAATAAAAATAATAAATCGGTAACTTTGTGTGTACAAAACCCAGAGCGACAATTGCAGTGTTGTATTGATGGAGAGAATAAGCACTAGATTAATTTTTACATCAACCTCATTTATTTCAACATGCACCCGAGAAATCAAGCCCAATGTTTGATAAAAAATCGATAAACCGTATAAGCATATCAAACTAAATAAAGCAAGCCGAACTATATACACGACAAATAAATTAAAACTGGCAACTCAAAAACATCATTTTAGCTGCATGCTTTTAATTAACAAGTGGTTTTCAAGTGTGAGTTGTAACTGACTCGATACATATTAACTTTTACTTCAAGTTTCTAAGTCAACACAGCAGCAGCTTCTGAGTAATCAACAGATCCAACGACAAAAAAAACATGCTAAGTGGCTCTAGGCCACCGTCATCACAAACCACTGCTATATCAGTTAGTGAGAAGCCCAAAATGCAGGAGGCTTTATTGGCCTGTAATGGATCAACTTAAGTTAAAACCCTACCGATGATAAAGATGCTCCAGGATTCATAGCAAATCCATTGTAATCCTCGATGGGTTCGCTTGAAACGATGCCACGTTCATTCTACTAGTTTATCAGTTTGATTGCCCCAAAAACCGTTTCTACTACATATAGTTCAAACAATTATGAAAGTAACAGTTCTGATGCATGTTTTGTGTCACAATCACTATTGCTAGAATAAGATTCAGAAATAAAATTACTCATTCTTTCCAGCCTGAAATAAATCCTACCATGTTACATAAAGTTTAAATAAACACTTTTAATTCTCTAGCAAACAAATGAAGATATTTAGATGAGATTCTCAGTATGAACAAAGGAATGTACTTTCCATGTAATATTGCTGATAAAGATATTGCATACCCGCTACATGACATTCACTTCAGTAAACCACTAAAACCAAATCGCTGTAGAGACCAGTTGAACTAAAATGCATATTTTAGGCATGATTATTTATTAAGCAATGATCGAAAAGAAACTCATCGATTTAGAAGCATACAGATGTGTTGCATTGTTATCACTATGTACAGTTTATAATCCGATCACATTAATATTTACAAAAAATAAACACGACCATTTTAACAATGCCTTGAGTTGCAAGATCCCTGACTTAAAATAAACAGTTTACATTCATGAATCATGATCAAATTTTTAATTGAAGAAAAAACTAGTGCTACATAAACATCAATTAAGCGGCAATCCAGCTGTAAAAATGGACATTTTAACCCGGTTTTTATTAAGGACGCTGATTCCATAATAATCCAAACCCAAGTACATTGAAACGTATCAGTTTTGAAGCTTTTAACTTCTCAGTGCCTATTTTAGCATTGGTGGTCAGCTACCTTGAGGTGGTCCTCCAAATACCAGTGATTTTTTCTCAGTTGTTGTTTTTGTCCCATTTTGTTTTCTCCCAATTCACCATCGCATAGACTACCGTCGCATGACACTGTTCATATTGAACTGCGGCGGAAATCCAGCGCCATTAATATAACCATAAGGATACATGGCCGCAGCCGCTGGATTGCCCGCTTGTTCCGCTTGTTGGGCCCGCTGGCTACCGTCGCATGACGCTATTCATATTGAACTGCGGCGGAAAGCCCGCTCCATTGATATACCCATAGGGATACATGGCCGCGGCCGGATTGCCCGCTTGTGCCGCTTGCTGTGCTTGTTGCGCTGCTGCAGCTGCCATCTGCTGCTGATGATGCTGCGTCGGGTGATGCACGCCCATGGCGGCCGCCTGCATTTGCATTGGCGTTAGATTCTGGGCGGTTGCTGCTTGGTTCATGAATGCGGCCATGTTGCTGTAACCATAGGCGTTGGCCATGTGTGGGGGAGGAGCATGGGGATGGGACGGGTGGTGGTGATGGGGATGCGCGCCTTGCGCCTGTGCGGCGGCCGCCATGCGATAGCCGTTCATGTTGAACATGTTATAGGCGGCGTGCGGTGGCTGGAGACTGGCCGGACCACCACTTGGGGTCTGTGATGAGGAAAAGCCCATGCTACCACTGCCACCACCCGGTGTGACGGTTACATTGGGCGCGGGCGTTTTCTGCTGCTGCTGAGATCGCTGGCGTTGATACTTGTGGCTACTACTACTACTTGTCCCAGCACCGGAACTTGAACTTGACGAGTGACCACCGCCGAAGGCGGCACTAGAAGAAGAAGAAGAAGCACTAAAATTGTGTTGTTGTTGTTGTTGTTGTTGTTGTTGTGAGTGTTGAGATTGCGTATGTTGATGCTGCTGCTGCGAATGTTGGGGGTTGTTAGTGTGTAAATGCTGCTGCTGCTGCTGTTGTTGAGTAGGCGGTGTGTGCTGAGAGCTGGACTGGGACGGCCCACCATGAGACGACGTAACTGTGCCATGAGTCTTATGTTGTTGCCCACCCATTGCTTGATGTACCGACGGTGGCGGTGGAGTCAGCGCCGCTTGCATACTCACCACAATAGGAGAACCAGGACCACCCTGGCCAATGTGACTACTCCCATCTGGGTGGTGACCCCCGTGGTGCGGGTGATGATGATGCGGCGCAAACTCGATACCGTTTGTGAGTTGTTGCAGTTTCGCCAAGCTGCAGTTACGCGGCGGTGCCTGTCCCTGCTGCTGTGATTGTTCAGTCGGTGGGAAACCAGGGGGTGGACCACCTAGCTGCGGTGGAAGGCCGCCCTGGGGAGTGAGCGGTTGGCGCATCGTGCCAGGACCCGATGATCCACCTTGTTGCTGCGATGCGGCGTGTGCCATGAGTTGCGCCGACGCACTGCCCATGTATGGGTTGATTGACGGGCCGCCGCTTTTCGCGGAGGAACACATTGCAGGACTAGGATAGTTGGAGCCCGTCGAGGGCGGGGGCATACCAAGTGCAGCAGCGGCTGCCGCTACGGGCGCATTTTGGGGAGGACCACCATGTGATTGCTGCGTTGGGAAATTGCCCGGTCCCGATTGCGGTGACGGCGCAGTCATGTTATAGCTGTGATTGCTATTCGTTGGCGACGGCGTTGGCATGCTCATATGCGCATTATTGGCGCCTCCACTATTACCGCCCCCACCAGGCGATGGATGGGCCATATTGTAATTCTGGCTTCCGGCCGGTGACGGGTTGGGCATGTTATAGTTCACGTTTTGCTGCGAGGATGGGTTGGATGGTGACGATTGGGGCATTCCCCCTGCACCATAAGTGGCGCTGCCTGAGGGTGATGGTTGCGGTAGGGTATAACTCGAGGGTGGCTGATTACTCGATGGTGAGGGGTTGGGCAGGTTGAAATTCGGTCCGCCTTGGGGGTTACCACCGCCGCCACCGCAGCTTCCGGGTGACGGGTTAGGCATGGTGAACTGCTGGTTTTGCGTGGGCGATGTGATATGCGACGGGTTGAGAGGCGACGACATTTGATTGTTCACCACCGTGTCCATGTAGTTCGCAGCACCCCCATGCGGTGAATTCTGCATTGGACCCCCAGCGCTGCTCCCACCTGAGCGATAGGTGGGTGGTCCATGCTGTTGGGCGCAATCCGAGAATGGTTGCTGCTGCGACCCAGCTGTATCACCTGACGTATTCATGTGGTCACTATGGATACTATGCGGCGATTCCAAGCCTAGTTGCTGCACGTCAATCGTATCCATTCCCGTCGCCGAGAACCCAGTATGTGACATGCCTCGATTAACGTTCATTGAGGGCCGACCTCCGTGACTCGGCGGGTTACCATAAGGGTCCTGAATCTGTGGTGGTGGCCTGGGTGTATTTGGTCCGTGATGTGCCGAGAGCAGCCCTTGTTGTGAGTTGGGACTCGCCATGCATTCTGGGGCGGGCGGTACACTTCGCGGTCCACCAGGCGGATGCTGCTGCCCGCCAATGCAACTACTCGCACGCCGATTGGGTGAGAACTGACTATTCTGTGTGGGCGGCATAGGCATTGAATCGCTTGGGTGTCGCACGCGCAGTGGCATGCTCGCGGGCGCGCTTAATTGGTGTTCGTAACGCGGCCGTATGACATTCAGGGTTGATGATTTTCCGAGGTCACTATAATCGGCTTCGAGTGCCTTGGTCAGTTCACTCACGGCCGATTGGGTACGTGGCGAGGACGTTTCGCGGGGCGGGGACTCAATGCTTGGTATCGGACGCGACGGTGGAGTCTCCACTGGTATTGAAGTCTTTTCAGGTGAGGATTCGGGTTTGTCTTCCGGTAGTGAAGCTGGTTTCTCTTCGGTTGCCACACTACTAGTATGAGGAAACTGCTCCCTGTCTTCCGTTTGTTCATTGTCCTTGAGATCATCTGGTCTGCTATCCGTTGACAGCAAAGCAACTTCGTTGGCTATATCGGATGGAGAATTGAGATTCGATGGTATCTTTTCGGCCTCAATTTGTGCCAAAGCGTCCTGGGCCATCTTTTGTGTGCGGTCATTCACCCCACCCAAATCCATAGATGAATCCAAAGCTGCGGATGCTTTGTGGTGACGTGTTAGCGTCGATGAGCGATCATCGCTCGTATTGGAATCATCGCTGCCACTGGAATCGCTCGAATCGCTATCACTACTATAATCGCTGCTCTCTTCAACCGGAACCCGTGGCGTTGACGCAATACCTTGCAATTCCGGCGGCAGGAAGCTCAAATTCTGCACCACCGGCGACACGGTGGCCGGTTCATTGCGCGCGATCTCGGCGCTCGAACAACGGCTCTCCGAGCGGCGCGAACCTCCCGCAGCGGCCTTATTGTCATTAGCGCTAACACTCGATGATTTCACGGCGGGCGACTTATTCTCACCCTCATCGTCATCCTCATCCTCATCACTGTCCTCATCACTATCGTCGTCATCCTCGCTACTCTCCTCCTCGCTCGACGACGCCTCATCATCGCCGTCCGCATCCGTTTCCGCCTTCGATGGCACTTCCGGTTTATCGACGTGATCCAAGTGCGGCGGCGACGACGGCGTGGGCGCATTGATCGGGTCATCGTCGTTATCATTATCAGCATCACCGCCAAGCGCCGCCGCTTTCGTCGCTGGTTTGACATCATCGAAGTCATCCTTCGATACCAGCGACGGCATATCTTTCATTGTATCATTATCATCATCATCCTCGGATTTGATATCGTGGAGCGGCGGTTGTTTTTTCAATATTAAATCAGCGTCTGATTCATCGGTGGATTTGTCGCTGTTGTGTCCGTTGGCGACTAGATGGCGACCGCGACCACGACGCCCTCGCCGAGCGGGGCGGCCCGGTCCCCTTTTAGTCGGGGAAATCTGAAAATGAAAAGTAGGAACAATCAATATTCTGTTTTGATCTTTATATTTTAATCATATTGTTTTTGAAATTTGTACATTCCTTTTTCTTCATTTTCGACGAATAATTACCTCAGGTTAATTTAAAATCATTTTATCTTTAGCACTATTTTCTGTTATCAAACATTCATTTATTCATTTTCGAAAAATAATTAACTCAGGTTCATTCAAAATGATTATACCGTTAGCAACATTTTCTCTGAAAAATAATAAACATTCTCTGAAATATATCTTCGTTATCACCTTTGTCTTTTCTTCCTTTTTTATAGGTGAACCGCGGGGCTTTCCTTTTGGCCATCCGCGCTTTTTGACAGGAGGGGCTGGTTCGGGAGGGGGAGAGCCGACACTATCACCGTCTTCTACGAAACAAAATAATTGTATATAATAATATATAACCGCTATTGAGATTTAGCATATGTCGACCTCAAAATATTTAAGGTAGGGTTTCTCTTCTTCTTTTCTTTTTTTTTTTTTTTATGGTGCAACAGTCCTAATCTCGTCACTATTCGGGTTTTTTCAAGCTACACACGTACCTTATATTGAAATTTATTTCAGCTATCCGTTTTATTAAACGACCCCATTATATCATACATCTATTTCATTACAACACCTAGACAACAATATCCATACCTTGATAGCTGCGTCGTCTTCTCCCACGCCTTCCTCCCCCTGCCCCAAATCCCCCTCCTCCGCCGGCACCTCCACGATGATGCTCGACTCCCCCTCGTGTGAGTCGGGCGGCGTCGGTGGCCGGACTGGAGGCAACGGGCAGCTCGGCGGTGGCGACTCCATAACCGGAACTTCCTCGGCGACCGGAACTTCCACGATGATTGGCATTTCGGTGATGGGAGGAGGTGAGGGTGGAGGATGAAGAAGGGGGAAGCAGGGTTTTGTCGATGAGTGAGCGACGGCGACCGGTGATGCTGGAGCGGGTTGGTGAGCAGAGGGTTGAAGGGGTGGCGGACTCGAAGGCGTCGTTATCTGTGCAGGGTTGAGTAACAAGAGTTAACATAAAACTTCAAACAAATTATGCACGATCGATAGTGACTAATGTATCGAAGGCGTCGTTATCTGTGAGGGGTTGGGAACGAGAGATGGAAGTTTAAATGAGGTTTTGATATACTATAATATTTATTGCTGAGCTCAAAGTACATACCCATTTTCTTTATTTTAAAGTTATACATCCAATCAGTCAAACACAATATTAAAATCGTTATGTTAAAGTTTTGTACAAACCAACGCCGGGTTGTTTCATTGAATCAGATTGCATTTTCGGTCGTCTATTAAACAATCAAACGAACAACTTATGCTACTTAAAAGTAATTGGTCTTCAAATCGAACACGGCAATTTGGGGTTGTTCAGATAAAGAATGTGAAATCGAGAAAAAAAACGGTTAAACAAATCACATTTTCATTGAATTTCTATTAAAGAACACAGAAAACCCTTATCTACGATTTAACCTGTAATGCTGTAGACACCGTTG